>CAKNWW010346158.1:0-20965 GCA_932074435.1 Andricus kollari
ATTCTAGTTCGAGGTGAAAAACTGAAACTTGCAAGTGTCTACGCCGATGCCAGTCGAGGCACAGAAGGCGTCAGGCATGGAGATAAATTTGAACGTGTACAGAGTAAAAATTCTCTGAAAACAGAGAAAATTGTAAAGATTGTAACAATTCTGCTAATACGCATTGCAGAATCGATAACAGTTTTAATTAATAAGTTAAAACATAGGGAAGACATAAATGTTGTTTTTTTTTTCAAGAATTTAAAAAAGCTAAATTCTGTTTCACTGATCTAATAAATCCGTAAGTACGTCTTTGATAATGACACGGCTCTCGACAATGAAATCCAACCAGGGTTGGCCCGGCCGGTAACCGGCCGACTCCCGACCATGAAACCCAACCAGGAGTAGTCCGGCCGGGATTTGACCAGATACCTTGTTGTAGTAGGGCCAGCCTGGGCAATTTCTGCACGGGTTTCTTAATATTGAAATTAAATGCTTCGCCATTGTTTTTCTAGAATTCCCATGTACCTAAGTACTTAGCTTAATTCGTCTTTGTTATTAATATATTAAATTGTGCTTAACACAAAATAAAAAAAGGACTTGCCTTGAATTTTAAAATCAATATTTGATGTGACTCTTCACCTAAGCATTGTATCGCTTCATTTTGTATTGCTGTACTCAAATGTTTCATTACGTCATCATATTTAGCTAAAACATTTACCATCATTGAAAAGTTTTCACTATGGTCATTATTTGTACCTTCTTCATGTAAGCGGAAAGTTAAGGAATTGGTAGCCCATTTTAAAGTTATATTTAATAAACGCATCAGTACCATCTTGATGCACACAAATTGTGGCTGATCGCCATTTACTGTGTGCAGATAAAGAATATAACTAACGCGGTTTGCAGTAAGCAGCATCTTAAATTGGTGAATAAAACAAATACAGTCTTTGAATCGTATGTATACAACAATTCAAGATTGAATAAATGAATAATATGGTGCAGAGAATTATCTGTATTAACCTGCTTAGCAATGTAATCTCGTTTACTATGTACCGTAGATGAATTCCTCTTCTTCAGTCCAAATTTCCCAATTTATTGACCACCCTACCCCCGATTACATGTAAGAAAGAGTAATCAATTACAAACAAACCCCACCGCTATGAAGTGCTTACGTAATTCTTGAACGGTACTAATTTCTACAAAATCTTTTATGAATTGCCATGAAAATTTTTAATTATTTATACAAAAATACTTATGAATTATTACGACAAATTTCAAAAATTTCTACGAAAATGTCTATAAACTTGTATGAAAACTTACAAGATCTTTTCTCCTACTGTAATTTTTTATAATGGAACCGAATCCGAAGTCCATTTTACGTCATCACGTCAGGTTTTTGATATAACCCTAAGATAATATTATAATTCGAGCCCAATTAGCTCGTTCTAGTTAAAAAAAATAGAATGACTTGTAATAATGATTTGTAAGATCATGTGGTTATTAGAATTTTGGGTTATATGTTAATGAAGTGCAGGGGGCTTAAATCATAAGACTTTTTTAAGTTCTTTTAAAAACCTGACATGATGGGGTGAAACAGACTTTGGATTCAGTTTCAGTCACTGCAAAAACAAATAATAAACATTGTCTGACCCCCAGGACAGAAATAAAAAATTTTGTGGTTGGCTGTGTTATGAATATTGTAAGTTATTGTACTTATTAATAATCATCACCAGCTTAAGGACGTTTAAACCAGGACACAACTTCAAAATTGAATCACCTCATTTAACTCTATAAATACTAGAATTACATATTTTTTAGATAATTAGGGCCTAATCCTGTTATTGAATATCAGCATGTTTTTGTATCTTACAGGTCCATATTCTTTGGGAATGCGCACTTGAGAAAATCTTATGATCGCTTTTTTATGTTTTTCATATTTTCTTCATCTATTATTGATTCCGAAAAATATGACCCAACCCGCGGCTTGATTAAGCTGCAGTCGAAGATGAGGAATCGATATTAAGACCAACCACGGAAAGCAGACACCTTCTAAGAGATGATCGCGATTTCAGGACAATAAGGAACATCAACATGCAAGTTCCCCTCTAAATCCTAAATCTCGAAACCTCTAAGTCCTGGGCTTCAAATAAACGATAACTACTGGTCGCTACTGGTTATTTTGGTGTAGTCATACCGCTTAGCATGACATTTGGGTTTGCTGAAGGTTATCACAAAATCATTGTCAATGCTAAGTATGAACTTATTTTGACGACATCAAAAAGTGATGCAAATGCCATCTTGCAAGCAGCCCCCAATGAGTAGTATAAAATTGAAATTATTAAAATAGACTGGTTATTACCTAGCGTTAGACTGTCAGATTCACGAAAATATCAGTTGCTACAATATATTGAAAAAGGTCCATCTGTTCCAATAAGTTTTCGAACTTAGGAACTGTATGAATATCCTCTACTTCCAACTAATTCAAACCATGTTTGAACAGTAAAAACCTCAACACGATTGGAGAAACCGAGATTCGGTATACTAGGATTTCAAACAAACAGAAAAAATAATACTATTAGAAGTTCTAGCAACTTTGATCATTGCAATCTGACTAATGCCAAACTCCTTTTAAGTGATCAGTGTTATCCTTATAGTAATTTGAATCTTGACATTAATCGAAATCAGTATGCTCTTCTTTATGAAAGGTGCACAAACTTTCAAGCTAATTACTATGGTAATGAACAGCAACCATTGCTATCGAAAGGAGAATTTATAGAGTATGCACCTATAGTTGTTATTGACTGCTCTGAACAAAATGAGTCACTGAAATACGGACCAGATGGCGTTCGTTTGGAATTTCGAACTAGTGAATATTTTTCCGCTCAAACGTCAGCATAATGCTTAATTTTGCATGATAGTATAGTTGAGTATAAACCAGTAAGTGGTAAGGTGAAAAAGTTGGTATAAAACTGCTGTAACCAAGTAGGAATAGTTTAGTTGCATTCAAGATGGAGTTCTTGGTGGATATGCAGTACTTCAAGTTACCAGTCAATAAATTTGTATTGAAAGAATTGTCTATATTACCATTCTATGATGAGACAGGTATAAAGCCATATTCTTTTCTCCTTCAACCACCTTGCAAATGGAACAACGTTCCGCCAAAATATAAGTCTATAAATATTTGGACAGAGCGGAAACATGATGGAATACCTTGGAATTCTGGTTATTTACCGTAATTTCAAGTAACTGTAATACTCGAGAACATTTTAAAAAGATGCAACAAGAATTTATGTGAAAGGATTGAAAGAAAAGAATTGGCTGAAGCAATTTGTGGTAATATCTTGTAAAATTGTTGATATGCTTGATTTGGAATGTTCCTCGCTACATAGATTGCGTGAAACGATTGTAATTAATGATATTAAATGTACGCATCATATGTATAAAAATTACTCTAATTGTGCAACTGAAAATGTACTTTTATTGAAAAACAGGATGTCTCTCGACCAGTTCTATTTTATTGATTCATATTTATAGATATAAGAAAATATTTTCTATATATATATTTAACTTAAAGTCTACTTATTTTTAAATATAATGTACTGTTTTTTGGAAATAAATAATAGAAGCAAATACAAAGAAACTTGTGTGCTGTTTTTTTAAGAGTTCCTTGTCCTTAGAATAATAAGTACGAATAATAGATGAACGAATGGGTAGGTCAATAAGTATCACTGGCATCGTTAGCTAGCTAAATTAGGATGTCATACATAGCCCTCCGTATCAAATGTATTCTGTACACCTGCATATTTTGCGTATTAAATAAATATTTTATCTGTAAGGAAGCAATAAATAATCCTTGTTTTTTCCCATAACTATATGACCCAGTAGAAATTGTGAGGACAAAGCTAAATATAACCTTGAAAGTATTTACGCGACATTCTTGAGCTTAGAAATAAACTTGAAAGTGTTTACTTGAATTCAGCTCTTACAATTGCGCAATATTATTCTGTGATGTCATCATGACCTTCAAAAATACTTACTAATACTAACTTATCCAGAAACGCCCCTGACTACATACTCAATACTCATTTTTTCAGCATCGGGAACACATTCATTTTTAGATAATTGTATAATCATCACAAAATATGAATATCCATTAATGAAAAATAGACATAGTATTGGTTTTCCCCGATAACCGATCCTCGGGCTTTTCTGGGATTACCCGTGACCTCATCATCATTCAAGGTCCACCCACTTAATTTCGAATTATCGTATCCTTTTTTATGTAACTTCTGTTACAGTTTTTGCCCCGGAAGATCTTTTCCAACGTCGCTGAGGGAATTATGGGAAAATGTTAGTGTCGCAGAAGATCTCTTCCGACGTTAATAAGTGAAAACTACTCTAAGACTTGAAATTAAATGGAACCGACCTCACCGACCTTGTTAGTAATACAGTAGTGGAGGCGCCGGGGAATTTTTGAAAGAAATCTGGAAACAATTATCTAAAGTTTCATGACTTAGGGTTTTCTCCATATTCTTTTATCCTTCCATCGCAATGTACAATTTATTGAATTAATCAAAACTGTATAAAGGCGCACCTATACATTCTTGTGGCCTTCACCCAAAAATACCCAATTGAATTTTTGGTTCCGACAAAGTGGTTATTTATATACTTAATCATTGGGATCGGACGCTGCATCTTATAATACCTATTTTGAGCTTCACAGAAATTTCCATTCTGCGACTAAACATTTGGTCTGATAACTCAACAATGACGTAATGTTCATTCGTGCCCTTGGTCTACATTTAAAAATTAGGAGTTGCTCTTTATTTTATGAATTTTAAAAATTTAAACAAAAGAAAAATAAACTTAAATTAAATTAAATTGCCAGCTGAATAGAAAAAATACTTCCTTCATTGGAAAAAAGATTCTCGCTGGAACAGCAAACAAGATCTTTAATTTAAAGAAAAAATAAGCAAGAAATTTCTTTTAATCGAATACAATTTTCTTTGAACGCATATCAATGCTAAAATTTCTTTGATTCTAAAAAGTTTTTTATTAAATATATGCCAAAATGGCAAAACATGTCAGTGCTAGAATATAAAAGTTCATATGAAATAATTTGAGAATGGCGTTATGATGTTCTTTGTTATGCTTTGGGAAAGCGAATCTATAAGGAAATTGCTTTTGTGCTTTTCTGATGATGTAAAAAAGATAACGCCTACAAAAATGTGGAACTCAAAATCAAATTCACAAAGAAAATGACAAATTAAAAAAATCTTAATTTTTTCGTATACATGATGTATCATATAAAGAATATACAATCAAAGAAAAACTTAGGAGTTCATTTTTTAGACACGTGTATCATCAAGATTAGTTCACCTTGAGAATCTCAGATCATTTCATAACATGAAATGTACATAGATTACATTTTCACAGAGTTTAAAATGATCATTTATTATCTCAAAATCTTTGCTCCACGTATTATTAGTGAATATTATCTAACCTATTTGTATTGTGATTGTGAAACATGGAGACACAGCAGTTGACGTTTATACATTGAGTCAAACTATTCCAACTCTCCTTCATTCGTTTTGAACGAGAAAGAAGACAAAAAATTTCGTAACTTATTATATCAGTTGTCAGAAGGCAAAATTGAACTTTCTGAAATCATCGGAACTGCACAAGAAATATTTCCTTACAGCTTCACTACCGCAAGGAATTACAAAGATATAGTTTGTTGTGCCAACAAGTATCTATTTTCTAAAAAAAGAATTATTTTTTTTCTATCCAACCAAAAATTAATTTAAATTAAAGAATAATTTATAGGTTTTAATTTGTAAGATTCACTAAATAAAGAGCAAATCTCACTCTTTAAATCTGAACCAAGGACATGAATAAATATCACGTGATTGTTGAGTAATTGGAACAAACGTTTAGTCATGGAATGGAAATTTCTGCAAAGCTGAAAATACGATATTATACAATGCAATGCCATATCTTAATAATCAAGTCAATCACTTTGTCGATGCCAAAAACTTTGAACACTTGCATATTTTGTGTATAAAATAAGCTTTGAATCAGAAAAAAATCTTAAAAGTTGGTAGAGATATTCGACCTCTTGAACTTTATAAAACAAAAATTCCATGCGGGTTTTTTTTAGGGAAGGGCAGTCACCCTGAAGCATGGATGCGCCCTTATGCACTTTCAATTAGATAAATAAATTGTAAATTGCAATCCAAAGAATTAAATGATATTGTGGAAAACTTTACCTAATGGCCCTAATATTATGACAGCACTACATTTTTAAATTTGTAAAATGCAAAAAAGAATGAATGATGGATGGACATATGATGTTGCAAGGATCTATTCGGCATTGCTTTTTTTTATGCATTACTGAAAAGCTGGATTTGCAACAATTTTGGGAATTTCAGATTCTTTAAAATCGCGCACCAGGTAGTTCAAGACGTCATCTACGAGGACATTCTAATTTAGAGTGGGGTATTAATGGATAAATATTGCGATTGTATCGCGGTTTGGTGACCCACCATGAACTTTATGAGTAATAGTGGGATAAGAATGGTTTAAGATTCCAAGGGCTTTGCGTTATTGTGATCAAAAGAGAACATTCTTATTGAGAGTTGGATAAGAATGGATCAAGATTTCAAATGCTTCGTCGTCTCATGACCCACCGAGAAAAATCAAATTTAGAGTAGGTTATGAGTGGGTCCAGATTGCATAGGCTGTATGGTGTTGCGACCCACCGTAAAACCGTACAAAGCAAGATAGCAGTTAAACTCTCAGTAACCTACAAACCCTTATCATGAATCAAAATATTCTCAACTCAGTTATTTAAACTCATATGATTATAATCCCAGTCCTCATATTCGATTGACAACGACTGCACATTCCTACAAAGCTTCTAATCAATACTATCTAAAGTATGAAATCATTATTCAAACCCCCTATCCAACAAATACAGACCATTTAAACTAATACTCCGTTCGTCAAACAGGCGCAGCGACGGGCCAGACGAAAGAAGAGCGTCGAACAAGCGCACGAATCCCGATGAAACTTGAAAAATTTCCCACACAAAATTCAATTTAGAATCTCCAGTAGTAGAGTTTTCATCTTCTGTTTTCAATAAAACAAAAGTTTCCTTTTTAATCTATACAGGAGCCGATATTAATATTATAAAATTAAATTCGTTAGACGATGAATTATTAGTAAACGAAATTAAATCTATAGACATATGTAACCCATTTGCAGACTATTCCCTCTATCGATAAAGAGTCAAAAGTTTCGCAGGATCAGATAACTGATTATAAAGGAACGGGATCAACACAAAAATTAATTATAAAAACCGTCGATAAACTTGAATTAGATAGTGAAACGTAATTCGATCAAAAAATAAACTTATTTAAAAACAGGGAGGAAATCGAACTAGATGAACTCGAAACTCAAAAAGAAACTAGTGAAGAAAATAAATATGCATATGATCCAGAACAAGTAGAATCTTCTTCAAACATTTTTGAAAATCATTCATCCCCCAATTTAATAATTACACAAAAGAGCGCCGAATCATTTGAAGTCGTATTACCTCCATCACAAGATTCGACCGGAACCATAGCTAAACCAGGGCCCCTGAAATCTGTAATAAATTACAAATCGCGATACATACCTCCGTTGCAAACGGAGTACGAGTTGGGCTCCAGGCGTAGCCGTTTTGACAAGTTGCGAAGGGAGAATTTATGGATAGGCTTTCGGAACCTAGACGAAAGAGGATCTCGAAACACTTATAAGCCGAAGGCTAGAAACATAGTACCATCAACATTCTTACCACCCTATTATTACATATTTCTTTGTATAGACGGAACACCACCAATGTTTGCAAAGACGCTGCAGCCCATCAACGCGTCCTGTCAATAGCCTGGATTGACTACCGGAAAGCTTTCGATTTAACCTCTCATAGACTCATCATCTGTCTGTTGGAAAGCTTGAAGGTGCATTCACACATAGTGGGATGCATAGAGACATTGATGCCTCTTTGAAAAACTAGATATACTATCTCATCTGGAAATTATCGTGTGACAAGAAACAACGTCACCTTCCAGAGGGGCGTCTTTCAGGGCGATACCATGAATCTTTTGCTTTTTTACATCAATCTTCTGCCTCTATCTCTCGCACTACGAAATTCTCCTGGATACCTCTGTAGCGACACTAACCAGCGCGAGTATTAGGTCACTTATGTATTTTACATGGATGACCTGAAGCTCGATGCCTCTAGTAAAGGCAAACTTCAAACTGCCATAAATATCGTCGCGAAGTACACATGAGAGATTGGGATGGACTTTGGATTATATAAATGTGCCAAAATTCATCTGAAGAACAGATGGATTGATGGCGTTCTCGAGGACCCTGGGCTTGTGGATATAACTGTTATTAGACATCTTAACACTGGAGAGACCTATACATACCTGGGCGTGCGTCGATGCCGCATTCAGGGCGTAACATCAGTAAAGGAGTCTCTTTCACCGCCAAGGCGGACGCGTACTTCTGAATCTCCAGTGTTTTTATAACCGAGTTGTTCCAAGTACAGCTTATATCGTAGCCAATGGCAGAGATCCTCTCCTAAAAATGGTCAGGAACCACGAGATGATTGGCGCAGGAGCGTTCCTATACAAAGCCGCGGAGCAAGCAGCCGAGACCCTTCGCCTGAATTTTAACATCAAAAGTGAGACGAAGGGAAGAAAGCAGAAGTTCAAAAATTCCATCGAGAGCTGCTCGACAAGAAACTGCATGGACATTTTTACAGAAATGTAGAAAAATAGTCCTTCTCGAAGGAGCAAACTTTTGCTTTCCTCAGATCATCAGGGCTTAATTCAGGTACAGAGGGTTTTATTTCCGCATGCCAGGACGGTGTCATTTCCACCTAAGCATACCGTGACCGCATTCTATGTCAAGAAGTTCCCAGCGATAGGTGCAGAGCGTGTCATGCACAGGCTGAGTACCTGGAACTCATACTATAGGGGCGTCCCACCCACGCAGGAACGACGTACATCTACAGACATAATGCGGCCCTAAGAATGCTTTATTACCATCTTTGTCGCTCCTACGGAGAAGTACCACATTTTCTGGAACTACGAGTTCCGGACAGCAGTCTCCGTTGCACACTCGAGGCCTGACGTTGTTTTCCAAGACTTCGAAAAACGAACTACCTTATGATCAAAAAGTACCCGGAATTCTTCCATCAAACGAAACCGGTTCAATTATTCATCGATATTCATTTTATTCCATTCGAGGTAATCTCCACTTCAAGCAATACAGAAATTCCGACGCTTCTTCGAATATTGAAAACAATTTTCATAGGCCGATTTTGGAATCGCCTTCAGCTTCTTCTGCGAATTCTCCTTTATCGCCCCAATCGTTTCAAAACGCTTTACGCCAAGTGGTAACTTGCATCATGGGAATAGGAAAAAGTCACAAGGACCCATATCAAGTGAATACGGAGCTTCCGGAACGGTGTGAACGTTGTTTTTGGTCAAATAGTCGCGTAGAAAATGAGATGTGTGACCCGGTGCGGCTCACACTCTCGGCACAAGCTGCGCTTCAGCCCGTCTCATGCCCAAAACATCGTGCATAACGCTCTCCACCGATCAGAAAGTTTCGCCAAGATCGGCTGCTATCTCCCCAATGCTCACACGTCAATCTTTGAGGACAATTTTCACACATTTTTCGATGTTTTCGTAGGTCACAGAGGTGGGTGGACGACCGGAACAAGGCAAATTATCAAAACCGGTACGACCCGCTTCAAGCTCTTTTTACCACTCGCACGTTTGTGTTTTCGACATTGTCGACTCCCCATAGGCTACCGTTAACACTTTCAACGCTTCTGCACATGATATATTGTTAGAAACACAAAATTTCAGGGCAAACTCTTTGCTCAACTAAATTTGATACTGCGAAATTCGCAGAACACAACAAACAATGACTTGTTTACAAAGCGAATAGCTTTGGAAAGAAGACAACATCACTGCCAATGAGAAAAAAAAGGAGAAAAGGTATCAAGAGCTTGAAAGGGAGCTGCAAAAGCTGTACCCAAAATATTCGATACAAGTGATTGTACTTGTGATAGGTGCTCTCTGAGGTGCGAAACTATCACTGGTTTTACCCTAAAGTCATACCCGCATGCCAAAAATATGCCAATGCACTGGCGAAATGGATGCACAAAGCTATCATCCTTGGGACCCTTCTGGTGCTCAAAACAGACTGGCCATGTTCCAGCGTGAAAAACAACATCACGTGACCTCCATTTTTCGTAAAGTGGCTTAGAAAGATTGTAAAGCGTTTGTTTCGCTTCTTTTAAAGCACTATACCAATTTTCGTTATTTGAATCCATTACGCGATGAAGGAGATATTATTACCAAAAGTCTCTTCGTGAACAGCTGCATGCAATTTATACCCTCTATATTTTCCAAAATATGCCCCGGAACCATACACTTTGGGGTACTTTCTTGTGCATTACATTGATTTTCCGGTTACTAAGAATATCGCATCATAGAAAATTATTTTAAGGAAATATTGAATATTCTACAACAAAATGTCCTTTTTGAATATCAGATTTTCTCAGTCAAGATTTCTTTATCTAGAAATCTTGAGAAGACCGAAAATTGAAAATTAATTTGAACTCACAGTCAGTAGTTACGTAATTAGGTAAACATTCGTGGTTCGCGAATATTATCAGAGTCTGAGTTTCATATGATAATTATTAAACATGAGCTATTTAAGAATCTTTTATTATTTCAATTGCTGACACATTTGAAAATACATTGCGTGCAATTTACATAAAAGCGTTATTCTATGATTTTGAGGAAACCATATTCATAAATCACTATAATATTTTAATGCGTCAGTTGTTTCTTATGCAACGAAATAATAACTTCTATCATTCAAGTCTTCAAAAATGAAAGTCAACATCAGAAGTTCCTTATTTGGGTGACTATTACACGTATCAGCATGAATTGTAGGTTTTTAAGCTATAGGTATTTTATACAATTGTGCTTCTTTTCCGATGATAAAAATGATTACAGCGCGATTTTCGTATCTTAACTTGACATTGACTACTACTATCTTCTTCGCATGTAAATTTAAAAACGATACGAAAACATAATTTAAAGTATATTTTTAATATAAGAATTGAGTCTAATAAGAGGAACAAATTTCAACCGAATTCGTATCCTTTAAATTATTTATTAAAATTTCATTAGGATTTATATAATTATGAAAGTATGAAAATGAAGAATCGCCTTTAAAATTATACAAAAATGATAATCATTGCATCACAACATAATCCTGAGAACAGAATTAGTTGAAAATTCATTAGATATTTTTATAATAAATATATTCCAGCTTCCAAATCTAAGAATTCATGGCATGTGTTAATGGTTGAAGAAAAAATATTTCTTTCATTGCAAAAAAGATTTTCGTTTGGTAGAACAAATTATATCGAATAAACTTTTACATGACCGCATAGCGATTCTAAAATTCTTGTGATTTGTAAGAAGTTTTTTCTTCATGTGTGACAAAATGAGAGAATCTTTTTCAATCTGTACCAAGGACTCGAATAAATATTACGTAATTGTTGAATAATGAGAACAAGTTTTTATTCGCAGAATGTAAATTTCCATAAAGCTAAAAATCCGAGATTATGTATGATTATCTTCTTTATATATATTATTATTATTTTCACATAACTGACTATCTCTTATAATTCGTTAAAATTCATTGAAACCCTTTAAAACTCATAAAACCCCTTGATATCGCTTGAAATCATGGAAATCCCATGTAAATCACTTATAATCTTTTAAAATCCATACAAATCCCTTAGAATTAAAAAAAAGTTTAAAATCCATGTGAATTTTTCCGAATTTTTTTAAATCCGTCACAATCTTTTAAAAGGGATTAAAATTCCTGGAAATCCCCGAAATTCCTTTATAATATTCAGAAATCCAGTGAAATCATCAAGATTTCAAAGATTTCAAAGGATTTTAACGGATTTTAGAAGATATATATCTCCTAAAATCTTAAAAAATCCTTTGAAATCTTTGAAAATATTTTGAAATTTCCTGAAATGCTATTAAAATTCCCTGATATCATCAAAAATTCGTGCAAATACTACGGAATACTATGAAAATCTTTACAATCCTTAAAAATTTCGTGACTTATTTTGATATCTCTTACAATTCTTTTAAATTCGTGTAAATCCCTTTAGATATCTAAAAATCGCTTGAAATTCTTGAAATTCCGTTAAACTATTTTGAAATCTCGTGAGATATCTTAAGATCCTCTAAATCAATTAGAAATTTATTGAAATCTTTCAAATCCGAGGAAATGTTTTTGAATTTCTTGAAATTCCTTACAATATATGAAAACCCTCAAAATCCCTAAAATACTTTATAATATTCGGAAGTCCTTCTCTCTAAATTTGAGTCAGTTAAAATTTTTATTAATTTCAATCAGTGACTGAATTCTAGATGTGGGTCAGTTATTTTAACTCATGAATTAGTAAGTTTGACTAATTCATTAGTAAAGAATAACTGATTTATAGATAGAATTCAGCCGCTGATTGAAATTAGTAAAAATTGAAACTGATTCAAATTTATAGAGTTCGGAGTTCTGTTAAATCTTTTGAAATATTGCGAATTCCTCTCAAATCCGTGGACATACTTTGGAATATTTTGAAATCTCTTACAATCCTTTGAAATATTTGCAGATATTTCTAATCCCTTCTAATATCCGAAATCTTGTTAAAACCCCCTGTTACTTATAAAAATTCGTGAAAATACCTTGGTATCACTTGAAATCCCTTGAAATCCAGTAAAATCTATGTAATCTGACTAAACTGCTTGAAGTTTCTTAATATCTTATAAGATTCGTTGAAAAATTGATATTCTCTCGGATATTGTACTAGAGCTTTTCTTAAAAATATTGAAATTTTTTTAAATCATTTGAAGACTCTAAACTCTCTCGTAATGCATTGGAATCGTATGAAATCCCTACAGAGTTTGAGAAATCTCGTTAAATTTCGTAAAAATTGTGAAATTATTTGAAAAATACTTTCAAATCACTGGACTTTTTTCAAGTGTTTTGTAATCCCTTTAAATCTAGTTTAGGGTAAATACAGTTGATATATTGATGAAAAAATATTGAATATAATGTAATATTAAGTCTTACGTAAGAAGGGGGATCCTACAAATCTTACGAATCCTTGCAATAGGGGAGAAGAATCTAAAATTTCAAATATCATCCTTAAGTAATTAATGGACGTTCCCTTATAAATATTATCAGACTCGTTAGCTTTGTTTTCGACTTTCAACGAAAAAATTACAAAATGCGCTCATTTCTACATATATAGCATAGTCTTTTAAATTTAAACAGAAATCTGTATATTTAGACAAAGGTAGAAATTTGAGGAAGACGTGGGAAGATTTAATGAAATTCATTTATTTGCCTTTCGACTCTAATAACTACCTTTAATGTATTTAGGAAATTATTCTAAATAATTGATAAATAATACGTCCATAAAATTGATTTTCGACGCGGAAATGTTGAATAATTAAGGCTACTCCGTGCTTCTCTCAGTGAGCTACTCTCACGTAAATCATAGTTTTAAATATTAGAGAAGTAAAAATTGGAGCTACATTCTAAAACTTATAAAGCAATGCGTGCGTGCGTGAATAAGTGGAGTTTCAAAAATCTGACTGAAAATAAAATAATGTAATTTCACACATTTATATCAGCACATCGAAAAGTTCAGAAGTGTAAGTCGTATAAAGATAATCTAAAGTTAGGCGAAAAGCTGGTTATTTTCGCCGAAAAAAAAAGTGTAATTTTCAATCTTTGTAGTAAAGGCAGTAAGGTATAAATTAGCTCATTTAAAATTCCTAGCTCGCAGATAATTAAGTACCGAAGAAGAGAAAAGGCTTTAGCTGGGAGAGTAAAAACTTATAATTCATTCTTTGTGATTTTATATTGTGCTTAATTCATACCTTATCCAACTCTATTTAATTTACGAACCTGTATTGGGCCTATAAGTTAATTCGTGCGGTTTGCTAAGAGATGGCGTTACTTGATTATTATTCCATCGTTCCAAACATCCGACATGCGTTGGAAAGCTACTGTCGTTGTGCATCTTTTTCAGTATATGTCATTCATTTGAAGCGTAAACAGCTATAATTTTTGTTCACTTAAATATGTCGAACTTTGTGCCTGAAAAAGTGTTTTTGCGGGGAGTTCTTCTTCATTATTTTCATATGAAGAAAACTGCTGCCGAAAGTCATCGTATTTTGGTGGAAGTGTATGGTGAACATGCTCTAGCTGAGCGAACGTGCCAAAAGTGGTTTTCTCGATTTAAAAGTGGTGATTTTAGCTTGGAAGACGAAGAATGTCCTGGGCAGCCAAAAAAGTTTGAAGATAAAATAAAGAACTTGAAGCATTACTCGATGAAGATTGTTGCCAAGCACAAGAAGATCTCGCAGAATCTTTGGGAGTCACTCAAGCTGCCATTTCAAAACGTTTAAAAGTAGCCGGATACATTGAGAAGCAAGGAAATTGGGTTCCACATGAACTCAAGCCGAGATACGTTGAAAGACGGTTTTGCATGTCCGAAATGCTGCTGGAACGCCACAAGACGAAATCCTTTTTGCATCGGATTGTTACTAGTGATAAAAAATGGATCCGTTACGACAACCCGAAGCGCAAAAAATCATATGTGCAACCCGGCCAACTAGCCAAATCAACGGCAAAGTGGAATATCCATGGCGCGAAGGTAATGCTCTGTATTTGGTGGGATCGGAGGCGTGTGCTTTATCATGAGCTGCTAAAACCGCGTGAAACCATCAGTGAAAAACGCTACCGAACACAATTAATCCGCTTGAAGAGAGCAAGAGCCGAAAAATGCCCAGAATATGCGACCAGACACGAGGCAATAATTTTCCACCATGACAACGCTCGGCCCCATCTTGCTATTCCGGTTAAGAACTATTTGGAAAACAGTGGATGGGAAATTTTACCCTACCCGCCTTATAGCCCAGACCTTGCCCCTTCGGACTACCATTTGTTCCGGTCGATGCAGAACGCCCTCACTGGAATACGATTCACATCAGAACAAGGAATCAAAAATTGGCCTGATTCATTTTTGGCCGCCAAGCCGGCGCAGTTCTTTTGGGATGGAATTTACAAATTGCCAGAAAGATAAGCAAAAGTCATAGCTTCAGATGGGCAATACTTCGAATAATACTATGGTATAACAATTATTATTATATAACATTATAAGTTTGAAAAAAACGCACGAATTAAGTTATAGACCCAATATCTTTGTTCTATTCAATAGATTGTTATTGCCGCTATTGCGAATTAACTGATTTGACATGTGCACTTGATATTATATATTCTTTACATTTCAGTGTATGAAAAATAAACTTGAATTTTTGAATCCACTCTTGTCTGTTTCATTCTTTAAAAAAGACCCTGAAATAGTTATAACACATATTTCAGCGATCACAGCGATTCAGTAGTTCAATTTTCAGTAAAAAAGCGGATTTTTTCGAAAAAGGGAACTAAACTATATTACTTGGTTGAAAATTTAATTATTTTTTTGCAAACTCAACTTCTATAATTGAAAATTCATCATTTCGGATTGAAAATTCTACTTTTTGGTAAAAAAGTAGTATTTTTGGCTTGAAAATTCAGCTATTATAAATTGTTTAAAATTGGAAATTCATAATTTCGGCTTCAAAATCTTGACTATTTGAAAAAATATTTTGTTGAAAATTCGGAAATTTGGATTTAATTTTTAAAATAAAAATGTTTTTTGGGTAACATATCAACTTTCAAATTTCTCGTTGAAAATTCGGAATTTCAGTGTAAAAATTTAACCGTTTTGCAGAACATTTGTCCTTTTGGCTTGAAAATTCAACAATTAGGTTCAAATTCTTTTTCTTTCTTGACCGGAAAATCCTACTTGTTTGAATGTGAACTTTTTTGCTGAAAATTCAACTCATTTGTAGAAAATTCCTCTTTTTGGCTTGCAAATTTAGTAATTTGCGTGAAATTATTTTTTACAGTGAAATTATTGACTTTCCATGACAGAAAGGCGAATTTTTATGCCGGAGAGCCGAATTTTCAACAAAGTGGTTACATTTTTAAGGAAAGAAATTAATTTTAAAATCAAATTATGAATTTTCAATGAAAAATGAAATTTAACAAAATATATGAATTTTCAATGAAATAGTAAAAGCTGCTCAGCTTTTCTATATATTTCAATCCCTTATGCGCAGGGTTGACTTGGGAAAAGAAATAAGGTATCTTCCATTTTCAATTTTAAACACACAAAATAAGGATTTATTTATGCTGAAAATCTTTATACACAAAGAAAGAAATCCTCTAAGCTGATCTCATATACATCGAACGCAGTTTATTTTATCGAAGTCAATTATGTCTTTATTACAAAGTAACATACTTTTTTTAAACTCTAGTCCTTAGACTGATCGCACGCTCGAAATATTCGTATATATATACAGGGTGATTTTTTTAACTTGAGACATCGAAATATCTTAAAATCATACGCATCCTACGAACAAAATAACCGTAATAAAAACTTTTTATTTCCGAGGAGAAAAGCGACTTTGAACAAAATTTACCCCACTTGCTTGCTATTTCAACTTCGCAAAGTCTTTAAAGATGATATTCAACATCAGAAGTTCTTTATTTGGCTAATTATTACACGTATTAGCATAAATCGTAGATTCTTAAGTTGTAGGTATTTTATACGGTTGTGCTTCTTATCAGATCATAAAAATGTTTACAGGGCGATCTTCGTATCTTAACTTGACATTGACTACTACTGTCTTCTTCGCATCTATATTAAAAAAATGATACGAAAACAGGATTTGAGGTATATATTTAATATAAAAATCAAATCAAATTAGGGGAACCAATTTCAACCGAATTCGTATGCTTTAAATTATTTATTGAAAATTCGTTAGGATTTATATGATTACAAAAGCATGAAAATCAAGAATTGCCTTCGATAGTATACAGCAATCATAATAATTGCATCACTTGCTGATTGTCAATGATTGACAAATGCTATTCATTTAATTATGTAGTAATGATCACTTGTTCTTGATCACCCTTATACGGGTGATCTTAATCTTGAAATGAATTTCAGTGAATAAGCAAAATTGTAGCAAAATTTACAAATCACAATTCGCTGTTGACTATTTATTTGCACCCGCTTATCATTTAGCAAAGACGATTCGCGTCTGTAGCTAATTCAGTGAGAAACTAAATTTCCCTTACAAGATGAAATCGCCTAAATGCTCATTCCAATAAATAAATTTTCATACGCATATAATTGGGAATTTAGAAAAATGTGGATTATCAGAGATGCAATAAATTCGATATTTTTTGGACTGGGATTAACAAAAGAATCTTACATAGTTTTTAGAGCACTGGGATCAATATCTTCAGAAATGAGAATTTTTCTCCATATTTTATATTAAAATTATCCTGATCCACCTTCTGATCTTGATATAGGGCACACAAAGGCTCCACCAAGATTCATTTTCTTAGCATATTCAGCCGTGTTCTTGGTGGATCTGAAAAGCAATAATGTAATAAAATGTTTTCATCATTATTGTAATACGAACTTCAAATTTTTTTAAGACTGAGACTATTTAAGGCAACATCAAAGTAGGCAATAATTTAATTCTTGTTGTAAAAATATGGCACATTTTGTTCTTTTTTGTAGACAATCTCATCTCCCAGATTTTTTTCCAATGAACAAATTTCGTAATATGCTGATGGACCACCAACTGTTCTACTTCCTAAAATATTAAATGAAGAACCTTCACCAACTTGTTAGGAATTATTAAAAATATAGGTATTTGCGTAAAAATCAGTTTCTAGTATTATTTTCATTGTGGGAGCACCTTGTGAAATCCAGTATTTCACAACATAATCCTGAGAACAGAATTAGTTAAAAATTCATTAGAAGTTTTCAGAATGAATATATTCCCGCTTCCAAAACTTAGGAATCATTGCTTGTGTTCATTTGTTATCAAAAAATCAAGAGCTAGATTTTTAATATAAAATGAAACGCCTGCTTTGGAATTTGAAGTTGTATGTATCTAAGAATCTCGTATGCTTAATTTCGCACAATTTTCCATTGTACGACTAAAAATTTGTTCTCATTACTCAACAATCCCGTGATATTTATTCGCGTCTTTGGTTTGGATTTAAGGAGCTGGATTTGCTGTTTATTTTATGAATTTTACCAATTAAGACCAAGCAATTATTCTTTGATTAAAATACATTTTCGGTTGAATAAAAAAAATATTTCTTGCATTGGAAAGAAGATTTTCGTTTGAAGAACAAACTATATCTGTAATTTAAATGTAAAAAGTAGGCAAGAAACCTCTTTGAATCGAATGAACTTTTCCATGACCGCATATCGATTGTAAAATTCCCTTGCTTCAAAGAAGTTTTTTCTAGATGTATGACAAAATGACAGAATCTCTTTTAATCTGGACCAAGGACACGAATAAATATTACGTAATTGTTGAGCAATCATAACATATTTTTAGTCGTGGAATGGAAATTTCCATATAGCTAAAAGCATATCAAGATCTTCTTTAAAAAATTAAGAAACAACATCACTCTGACTCATTTGATAGATAATTCCTACAGTTTTCAACCAATTTAAAATAAAAAATATTAATTTGCAGATAATTAACATTAAAACAACTTGAGCATTCACTAAGGGAAAAACTTTGGTCGGGAAAAACCAGGAATTTCAAATCACACTAGACATCCTGAAATTCTAAATGTAGAAGTTAAGAAACAGTTATGAATAATGATTTGCAATCAATATTCGAAGTTGAAATTTTTCTCCTTGATTTATGGTACTATTTAGGCAAAAATTCGTTCGTTCCCTAGGTATAATTTTCTCCAAATGAGATAGTAATACGGACAAAGGGAAATTCATTTTCAAATACTAAATATCATTTTTACATAACTGGCTATCTCCACTAAAGGAGAGATTATCCCAGAATTACATAAAGAAAAAAACTTGGCTCTGAAACAAGTCCATTCACAAATCTATAAACTTCCTCTGATGAAGCACTGCGAGAGAAAAGTTGTAAGTCTACTGAATTACAGAAACTACTCTTTTTTAATTTATCTCTGTAAATATCTTGCTTTAGTCGGACTCGGGTCCATGTTGGTAAAATATCGTCTATCATCGTGAATTCCTCAATTAATTTCGTTGATAAGATATTTTAAAGAAGGACGCGCTTGACATTACGGACAGGTGGCATCTTGTGAAGAAAGATGGAGATGCTTAGTAGAAGACAAAGAATTAGGGGAAGGAGACAAAAATCAGTATTTCTAATACCCAATGCAAGATATTTTTCAAAACCCGATTCGGGATTCTGATAAGTTTAGGGCGTTTAGGGGAAATTGGTTCAAAATTCGCAGTCTTTCAACTGTGGGTTTGGTATTCTAAATTAAGTTCTTTAATTTAAATTCTCGGTCTCAGTTTTCTTTTTTAAAGACTGGAAAATCTGAATTGAATCGACTAGTTTGTACAAAAAAAATGTGTCATCATTTTTTCCTTCACTAAAATTGGAAAGAGCTGACTATTCAAGTTTCAAAACATATCTTCCGTGGAAGAGTTAGCGTTTGCCTGTGTCGTGCCTCTAATGAAGTTTTTGGTAACGATCCTATCTCGAAAGTGCCTTCTTACAAGTCTGTAAACTAAAAACTATTTAAAACCTGTAACCAGTATTTTCACTCCAGTCAAGTAGATTTGTGAATTTGTTCGAAATCTGTACAAAAAATTGCGTTCGATGTGATACTGAGTTTATAGTATTGAATTTTTTATTTAAAACTGCGTGAAACTAGGCAGAGAAACAATTTTCGAAATATTATTGTTTCTAAACAAGAGTGAAAAATTGTAAATGAGTCCTTCGAATGAGTTAAATAATTTACTTGTGATATTTCTCATGTTCAGGCTTTGTACTCAATTAAAAATTTATACTGTATTTTAATTAGTCCTAGACTAGCTAAACGTTCCTATAAAAAATCAATTCTGGATATATTGTGCAAACATTGTGCAAACATTTCTTCTTTTGGCTATTTAAATTACTTTTTATACTAGTATTCTTAAAATCTAATGTACGCCTTTACTAAAATCTCGTGAAATCCATGGAAATCTTTGCAATCCTTTGAAGTTCCGTGAATTATTTTAAAAAATTTCATAATATCTTAAGCTGTTGAAACCTTATAGGCATTTATAATAAGTTGTTCTTAAATAAATGCTGACCAGGAACCCGAAAAATACTAATGCCATTTTATATCTTTGAACCTGATACAATCTATTGTGAAAAGATATTATTTTCGAGGTGAAAATAAATTATTTCACAACAAGGATACATTTTTCGTTCAAAAACGCGACATAAGTGATCTTTTTTTTAATGTTGTGTACTCTGCCCGTGAAATGTTTGGGTAAATTTGCGACTTTCAAGGAACAATAGTTTGGATGTTTAGAAGGTTTCGTGTCATAATCATAATTTGTGAAATCTTATGTTCAATTCATCGCCAAACAGTAGGAATGTATTCCAAAATATTGGTAAAATTATAAAATTAGGAGCAAGTCTTACAAATTAAATAGAAAAATTTGTACTCGTGTAATAAAAATTTCTGCGGAGATAAAACTTAAAGATTGGTCGTTTGTATTCATTTCTTATCAGATACAATATCAGATCTGAAATATATTCCTTTTCGAATTTTGAAAATCGAACCAAAATATTTTAACCATGATAATACTTTAAAAGTTTATTTCAAATTTTGGTAAATCACCCTCCATATATTAATAATCGTAGTAAGTAATGAAACGGCCAATTGGTGGTAAATAATAAACATC
>CAKNWW010346160.1:0-19862 GCA_932074435.1 Andricus kollari
GAGTGAAGACACATGTCACCAACATTTTTTATAACGTTTGCTTTATGGAGAATCCTACTAAATTCTATCGAACTCTTTTGCAATTATATGACAGTGAAAAATAGGAAAAGTTCCAACAAAAATTATGAGTAAGCGATATTGTCAGAAAAAGTGTTGTAAAACATTTAATGGCAAACAAAATTAAAAAGTAAAAATTTCAGCAAAAATAGAACAAGCAGAGGTTAAAAAAAGTAAAATGATGAAACTTTAATGAGGAAAAATAAAATTACAATACTCGAATGGTTAAATAAAACGAAATGGTGTACATGGGAAGGAGTGGAAAAGAGAAAATGAACACATACAATTATAATTAACAAAAGTGGGCAATAGAAATTAAGTTATTTTTCTCACTGTCTAACAGTTTCGACTCCCTATGTACGTAAAATATTTCTATAATCCTAAACATTGAATTTGTCATTTTTTTAGAATTTTTTACCTCATTTTTATTTTTTAACGTAAAATCTTCCAAAAAACGTAAATTAGATTTACCTCAACTGGTTTTAGTCGAACACAAGGCAGGCAAGAACATTTAGCTTGCGATATTTGCTATATCCAAAGTTTGGGGACCTTGAAGTCAAACTTAAGCCATCAATTTTGTTATGGACTTTATCCGGCGCTAGTAGAGGCTCATGCGGTAGAACTATACGTTCACTGTTACCGTGTTCTGTCATTACAATCGAAAGAGATTTATCGGGTGAGTAATTTACATTAACGTGAATCGATTTCAAATCGAAATTAATGCGTTCACAAAGTGTATCCAAGCGACATTGATTGCAAATTAGAATGAAAATGTGATTTTCCAATTCGCGACAGTGCATTGAATTACACGAATGTTTTAATTTAAGCTCCTTATTATTAAGTTGCTAATCATTATTTTTAAACTCATTTTTCAAAGAATAACTTTCAGCTTAAAAAGATTAAATTGCTTCAATAAAAAACTGAAAACGGACTTCGAGGATTAAAAAGGTGGATGAAAAATTAATTGGCCTACAAATTAGACTAATTACAAGGCCCATTAAGACCAAGCGCAGCTAATCGCTTTCCTGATAAATCGGAGAGATTTCTTCCGCGTTAAATTCTTTCGAAGGAATTTTACATTTAAGACACATCGCTCTTACAGCTAGCGCATATTTTCAATTATAATTAAACCTGCTTTTCTTAACTTTCTGCGACACATAATTGCATATTTTTTAGGCTGTAGATAATATTTCAGGATTATATGTAGGTAGATAATATGTATGACAATGTGAGTCTGGACTTATTGCGTCATGATTAAGTCTAGACTTTTATTTGGTTGCAAGGTTAATGAAGTACACAAAAATTCGAAATTTGCATCTTCTCGCTTATGAAATTTTCTACCTTCATGGTTCGGGTTATTGTTAATAGTATAAGTAAAGTATAAAAAATATAGCTTAACAAAAAAAAGCATTACTTAAAAATATAAACATTAAAAATAATTGTGAAGGACCAGTTTGATAATAAACAAATATATGTCAAAGATAGATTTTAGTGAATTATACTGAAGTATAAGAAATTTTATTGATTTCACTTGAATTTCTCTACATCAAAGTGAATTCTAAGGAAACTCTCAAAAATCCTAGTCATCTCCAGTGACTTCTACTGAACCCTATTCTCGAAATTTTGATTAGTGAGATTTGAATGATTTAAATAGTAAGAAGGGGTCACTAAATCCAAGCAGTAAAAAGTTTCATTGATGAGCAGATAAATTTTCAATGCTCTTAATCAATAAAACTCATAATTCACCGATAACCTCAGAGAAATAAATACTCTGTATTATAACTATGCATCAAGACGTTAGCCGTCAATAAACAAAATTCAAAATACGACTGCCAATGAATTATATTTCCCTATTAATCAGTGAAATCCTTACTGATTCGATTTAGTCACCCATTTCTCACTAATTCAAATTCAAAGAGCAGTGAGATCTATTGATTTTATATACTGAGTTTTAATGCATTCCAGTAAATCTAGCGAATTCCGGTGAACTAGAGGATAGTGGCTATCGGTAGGTCGGCAAATTTTGAAATCCATAATAATGCCTAAATTTTACGTAATTCATGACGTTAAATAATGTCAACTTCATTGTTACACACTTAAATACACGACCAAAATGTGATATAAAGTATTTTGTACAGTTGATTGCACAAATTTAACGTTTTTGTGAGAAAATAAAATGTTCATATTAAGTCGTCTGGTGTGGCTATCACCATACTTAATTTTGCACAATAAAAACAAAGTTAATTTTTATGATATTACAAGAAAAAGTATTTAGAATAGTCGATTTATGTGAACATGTTATAAAATAACGAATTTAGTACTCAGTTTACGTTCTCTAAGCGATGAAAAAATATAATGTGATGTAACTAGATCTTTCAAGTGTTTCATCCTATAGGAAATAATATGCAGTTTCTAAAATAGGTTCTAGTTTTACTAAGAAATTATAGTGTATCTATTATCATTATTACTAAAGACCTGTTAGCGTCAATTGCTCTACATACTTTTTCCTACCGAGTGCTGACCAAATGCCGCTTATAAGCAAATTATTTATTTCATTAATTTATGTAATTTTAAACATTCTATGACATCAGATTTTCTAGCTGAGACTCTTAACAATATTAATAATAATCATGAATATTTTCAAAACGGCCTATTTCTGTGCTTGCTTTATAGTATATATGTATATAATATAAAGTTTATTTTTTTCGCCTAATCTCAAAAACATTTTTTTTCATTTTTTGCATTTCCTAATTGATCTAGATAACTTAAGCTTCTGGACGTAGTATGATTGCATATATTTTATTGATCCCCAAAAGTTTAAAATAAATACCTCCACTGGTTTTTCAAATAACTGCAAATATCCACTGGCTACAGCGACCCGGTGATCATCACTCTCGCCTATATGGAATGTCAGTAAATGTTGTGAATCCTGGTAAAATGCACTGATTTCTAGTAAATTCTATATAATTACAATCCATTATACTGAATTTTTGAACAACATATAGACTCAAGTGTGTTGTACTGAATTCTAGTCAATTGTACCGAATACTAGTCTAATCTACCTTATAGAAAGTGATTGAAAAAGTATCCTGCGAGTAAACTGAATTATTTATTTGACTGTTTATATATGAAAAACGATTAATAAACTCAAGCAATATTTTTATTTTAATGTTTTAAGGAAACATGGGTCTACTATGGAAAAATGCATTAGGTATCAAAAAGTACTGTAACAATTGTAAAAAATTGAGAGCCTTCGACTTCAAGCATATGGTCTTTTAAGTTCCAAATACTGTAATCAAAATCTTTGAGAAATTGTGTGTTTCAGACAAGTCATATCAAACATCCCTTCCTATTGTAAGGCGCTCCAGCTCGAGTTCGAAGCTCGTCGGGGCGCTGTGGTACTCAACCGGATGCTGCTGTATTATATTGCGTTGGCACGTTTAAATTAAATCCCCATTTAAGCCAGCCGGCACTAAAACTTTGTATACAATTCTGTACAGAATTTTTGGATAATTTGATAACGTACGCTACTGCGTAGATATCTCAGCACCTATTATACTGAAAAATGTCGAAAAATGCAAATTTCTTTTCAAGATACGTACTCTAAATAAGAAAAAGGAATTGCCGAAACGAAATAAAACTTTTGTTTACAAAAAAATTTTTAAAAGGCCTTTTTGAACAACTATGTATGGAGTCTATTTCTCAATGAAACATGCGTCCGGTTGTGCAACACAACGCCCCGCCGAGCTTTGAACTCGAGCTCGAGCGCCTTACAATAGGAAGGGTCGAATAAGCCGCCAGGTATCATACGGTACCCTGACACAGCCTTAAGCCATGGGCATTTATGGTTCATAAACTAAATTGTTGTAAAAAAAGCGTCAGAAAATTCGAAAAGAAACGAAATCAAGAAGTTCAACTATTTACTCGCCAAGATATCGGCAATTGGATAAATACCCAAAGGAGGTTATTCCATCTGAAGGAAAAACTTACATTTCTTATAAGAAGAAGAATTCTCTAATTCCAGCACATATACAGAATTGTACAAAAAAATTTAATTTAAATAACTCACACTACATAACTTTCATAAAAATTCAAAACATTAAATTAACTTAAACCTTTATTGACTAATTGTGACACATTTGAAACAAGGTAAATTACCTTAAGTTTGACTAAAGTTGAGTTTTTAATTTTTTAAATGGATCGCAAGACGAAGAAATAAGGAAAATATGTCTAAACTGTTATGTCAGGATTTAAATTATGTAAAATTATTACTACATTAAATAAAAATAAAACATGCAAGTATTGTCACTTGTCTAAAACGGCTAATAGGTTGTATGTTTTGGGAATATTTACGTACAATTTTTTATTTTTCAAGAAAAGTCCAAAAAATATGTCTAGGATATCCAAATTATATCTTTGGATTATATAATTGGATATTATCCAGTATGCCGGTGATGTACGGGATTTATTATTGAATGTATTGTTCAATTTATTTACAATAATTTATTTATTATTTACAGACCTATTTAATGTATACTTATAAAACTGTATAAAAAATACACGCAAATGATTATTTATAACGTCAAACAGAACTTAATGCGAATTCCTGGATAATTATTATTACTGAATTCAGGTAAATTGAAGTGAATTCTAGTAAAATCAACGTGATTCAAGTGAATTTGAATTTCGATTTTAGTCAATGAAAAGGTCACGATGTTTGCTGAAAAATTCGTATAATTTGGATTGGTTCTAAGAATGAAAACCTAAAAATTATCATAAATTCTCCAAGAAAAGATCGATCGCTAATATTCTCCAGAATATTCTCATTTCAGAAAGTATATTCTCTCTTTAGAACTCTAGACACGAACCACCATCAAACTTCTTTATTTAAAAAATAATCACCAGGAGAGCTCTTCATCTGTTCAACTATTCTGGCAGCATTTTCTCCAATGGAGCAGTTTATTTAAAAAATCTTAGCACCCGGTGAAATTTCATGCCATAAAACTATTGAGTAAAATAAAAGATGAAAATTATCAAAATGTTTACGATTTTTTGGGCAATCACCTGCACAGAAGACAATTGGTGTGAAGCTTTTTGCATCTCACTTTGAACAATGAAAATTCACATTGTGCCTTCTTTTGTTTTCTTGTCTCAAAAATATTGCAACTCGAAACTACACCAAATAGGGCATCCTTTTGAGCATGTGTTTAACATTGCAACATTTTAGCGACATGTCTGAAGCAAAATTCCTGTATGCTGGTGAAGTATTCGGGCGAGCTTGTGATACTCATTTCTTACCGAACATTACTTGCTACTTCATGCACCAGCAGTATTCGGTACGTGTAGCCGTAAAATTTGCGGTGAAATCAAGAATGATAAATATTCTCGGATGGTAACTCTGTAATCGCGATCGAAGCGTTCGTTCGCCTGGTAGGAGCTGGTATAGCTCTAAATCGATGAGAATCGCGGATCTCGATTATCGGACGCAATCTTGCCAACGCAAGTCGACCATAAATAAAAGCTTCTAGATGGAATATCGGCGGGAGCTCAATCGAAAGTATGTTACAGGCACGATTTAAGCGATAAGGCTTGTTCTAAAAGCATGCACATATAGATCTCATTGTTAGAATAAGAAATGGTTGTAGATTAAATTGCATACGTATACATATATGTGTGAGAATAAAAGCTTAACGAGTTCCTAGGTCATTATTATAATTATAGACTTCACAGCAAACAGCTCGTAAAACGGAGAAAACGGGCGATTTTTTCCAAGATAGGGTAAAAAATAGGGGAGAGAGTTATATTAAATGAAACCTTTAGGTTTACATAGATTACGCGTTAGTTAAAAAAAAGACATTCCTTCTATAATACAATACATGATATATCAAATTTTATTCAGATTAATATAAACTGTTCTATTTAGATGATCAATTTTCAAAAACTTGTCGAAATTTTTTTTCTTCAAATTTCAAATTTGCCAATTTGTATGTAAATTTGGTGGGTAAACAATGATGAGTGAATGTTAAGTGGTAAGTAAAGTTGTTCAAGAAAATTAAATAAAAATAACTTCACCTATCCTAATTTATTATCTAATAATTAATGGAATACTTCAAAAGCAGAGCAGCTACTGGACCAAGAAATCCAAAAATTACCGGCAGTTGTTTTAGTCCGTAAAAGCTCGGAAAATGGTGATGATTTTTTAAAAATATTTAATCAAAAAGCCTATCTAATTGTCTTATATATAGCATCTAGAATTTCTTTTTCGTATTGAGTTTTGACGGTAATATGGCATATTTTTGACACGGCAGACTAATGACGATGAAGAATTAAATATGATAACTCTAATACCGAGTCAGGTTGGGGACCATTAAATAATCTTCAAAAATCAGATTCTTTACCAATAATAATCCTTACCTTTTGAGAAAAAGCACATACAGCCAGCGATATGCGTAAACACGAAAATAGTGTTAATTTTTCATTGGGACTGGCAGTTAACTAATTTTCAGGACAAATGTCATTGCGCTAAAATCAGACGAACTGCTCACATTTTGACATATATAATGGATTATAAAGAGTCATTACTCGCTATTGTTTGTTGACAAACTTAACCTTACATATCAAGGAACTTCATGAAACAGATTATTTCAACATTTTTGTTTGCATTTACTATTTCCATGAGAAAATAAGAACATATGACTCACTATTGAAGGGGGCCCACTATTGATGTCGTTACCCTTATTATCATATGGTCAGTACTGTCGCCAGTACTGCTTGGAACATTTTCAAATTTTTTATTATTCATGTTATTCAAGTTATAACATTTATTTTTACAAATAGGGTAAAATTTTAAAAATTTTCTTTATTTGTCTCTATATTTTTCTTCATTTATTTATACATTCTTTACATTTCTTTCGATTAGAAACATTTCAAATTTTAACTGCTAAATGTTTGTTTGATTTCAATTTCGAAGCCATACAACATCAGTTAATAATATAAATTTTGCAATTAATTTTCCGAACTACGTTTATTTATTTGTATTATACATAGCCAGTTATATATAAATTTCCAATTAGGTTTCAAGAAAGTTATGGGAGACTCTGCCCTTCTTAACTTGACCCCAACTTGAAAACTCGGCATGAAAATTCCTCAACCTTGCAAAGGTTACCTAGTCTTCAGTGCCGTCAAAATAGGTTAATCAAGGTGGTCGCACTAGAGGCTTGTGTTCCAGGTAAGCATTGTGTTGCTTCGGTATTCTTGGTCGTTAGGGTATTCTGGTTAAAGCGTACGCTGTCTTCCACAACTGCATAAACTGTCGAGTGTTCGTTTACTTAGCAGTTAGACCTTTACCACGGAATGTTGCAATTAACACCACGACGTCGAGTCCGTCTTAACTGTGCCCTTCATTGTGTGACTATTTCGGAGACGGAATCAAGAAACGGTGTTGAAATTCTGTAACTCCGATAACGGTGTTGAAATTCTGTAGCCCCGATAACGGTTCAAGGATGCCATTCAATAGGAAACGCCATCGCATTCGGAAACTCGATACTCTGAAAGCAAGACGAGGTTAACTCAGTTTTGTTGGCCTGAGGCAACTTGCAGAATAGTGATGCACACTGCACAGTTTACTTTGATGGGACGGTTTATCTTCCTGCGACTAATTAATGAGAGATTAATGAACGAATCTTATGCAACTTGGAAATCTCTCTTCCGAAATTTTTTGCTGAAAAACCTCACGATTTGTAATGTTTAAAACTCTCTTCAATAAAATATTCTCGTTGCATTCCAATGAATTGAAAGTAATAAGAATTCAGAAAATGCACTTTTCTGAAGAGTTCCTCTTAGATCTTCTTTTTGGACAAGACTTATCATCAGCAAATGCGAGCGCTTTATTGTTTAACCCTTTTTCTTCCTTGTCTGTTTCAGTTGAGCTGAATCACAAGAGTGAATCTATAAAACTCGGGTACGACAAAATGCGTCTTCGAGCAGCAAGTTCGATGAGAAGAGCAAGGGGGGGGGGGGCAGTTAAGGAGGGTATGGGCGCAGTAGTGAATATAGAGCGAGTAACGTGGACAAGGATAAAGCAATAGAAAGGAAAGAAAGGAACGAGAAGGGTTGCATCCAGCTGGCACGTAGTCAGAGCAGAAGCATTGACATATGAAGCTTTTTGCGAGCGTTCGTGATGCCATAAAAGTCAGGCACTGGCATACCGATGGGTACATACGTGACCTCATTTAAGGTGGTTCAGAATACTTACACGAAACTCTCGATTGGGAAACTCTAAATCTTGCATCATGTAGTGCATTTATACACGTCAACAATGCCAAACTGAAAGATTCCTTTTTCTGATAAAAGGGAACCTTCTCATCTTCCACTAAATCAGTCTTCAATGTTAGCCTTATGCATTTTAGATCTTTTTGATATTCTCATTCCTGGTATTGGAAAATAATCTTATGATCCCTGAAGTAAACAAAACATAGAAGGGACATTTTCTTTGATTATTTCTAGGTATGTACAAATAATGACAAGACTAACCAGGTTAGTTCTTTACACGAGTAACTATCCTAGAATGACCTTTATATATAGAATGTCTCCCAAGGGCATTTTGACACATCCTTCAGTAGAAAAGCTTTTTCTGCACATTATTTTTTCATGTACATTTCCTTGTACATATCTCTCCTCCGTTTAGAATCAAACCTCTGGTCATACCACCCTGATCCATTTCCAAAATAAAGAAAAGATCTTATGGGCTTTGTATGGTAGGACGTGTCTTCTCAATCGTGAATTTATGGAATAAATCTTGTTACCGCAGGGAAATAATTTTAAAGTCGTACAATTCATATAATAAATTAAGGAGCGATGCTATAATCGGAAAGGTTTTATTTAAAGTATAAAAAAATTCCTTCTGTTCCTTCATCTTGAAAATCAATTTTTTGTCTAAGTAGTTGTGACGGGGATAAAAACTTTCCTTTATGAGTAAAAAACACTATAATAAAATTACATTAAAAAAAAAAATTCTTTTTCCCCCGCATCCCAGATATAGACAAAAAGTACTAGAGGCGACATACTTCTTCTTATTTAAAGGCCAAACAAATTTTTTTATTAGATCTAAGTTACCAGAACGAATATCTCAAAGTAACTGAATCTATATACCCGTTTAGCAATAATGCAAATAAAATATCTTGTACCCTGCCCAAATGACCTTGAAATTTTAAAAAATCTGATAAAATCGACCTTTTCGCTATTTTCTTGGAGTTTTATAAATTATTCGTTCTATTGGTCACCAAATTCAGAATTCTATTATGTCTAAAAAGGAGAGGTCGCGAGATGCGGGACACCGCACAGTGGGCCAGAAATGGATTTTCACGGTCTAATTCGTCCAGAGGTTACATTTTTTACCCGATTTCTAGTTTTTTTAAATGATAAACATTAAATTTCCGCCAAACGTAAAAAAGCGATGTTTGATTTTTCAACAACAAATTGATGTGTCATAAATATGGCGTAAAAAACAGGAAATTACAAATTACTATTTTTTATTAAAGTGTGAACAATGAAAATATACTTTAAAGCGTCGAAAACGCATGTAGAAGTATTCACTCAATGTAAATAATTAGTTTAATTCACAAAAAGTTTGATTTTAACAAATTTAATTAACAAATATGTGTTTTTTTTTCTCGAAAATTTGGACACCAAAAAAGTTTTTCTTTCAATCGCAAGATATTATAGGGACAAAAGGATACCACAGTGGCATAAAGTCTACTTTTTAATTGTTAACTGTAATTGTTATTACAGTATTGCAGTAATGTTAAAGACTGAGAATTACTAAATTGTTATAAATGTGACCTTTTATTTGTTCACTGTAATTGATATGGCCCAATACATTGTTAAAGCCCTCTGTTTGCAGTATTTGTTATAAACAATAATTGAATTTTTTTTTTTTAATTGTTATCACTGCTCAGGTTTTTAAGGTATTTCCTAATAGCGAAACTTTATTTTATATTCGTTAATTTTAATAATTATTATTAAATGTGTAAACAATAATTTAACATTTGCTCTCATCGAAAAGAGAGTCAACGAACGTGGATGTGGCAAATGAATAAATCCTTGTTTTTTTAAGGCTTCCATATGTGTTTTCAATTGTTCATTTTTTATATTTTTTTTACTCACTTTCAAAGGCTTTCTGAATGTTTTGTTCCACGATGTTTTTTTATTTTTCCTCGCTTCTCTTCGCTAGGGCAGCAAACTTCATACTCGTTAAATCGTTCCTCTCTCTACCTAGTGGCACAATATACTATTTTTTTATGAAAATGAAACATATGTATGAATATTTATAACAATTAAAATTAAAAATATACAAAAAATTTGGATTGGTAGCTAATACCCTTATTGAAAACACGCTTCAGCGATTCACAGTGAGTTTTTGTCAACAAATCAGCTTTTGTCACAAAAATTGCACATACAGGGCTTTTATCAAGGTATTTTGGCTATAACAACTTTAATGATTGGTTTATTTAACTTGTACAAACAATTACAATTAACAGTTAGAAGGTAGAATTTATACCATTGTGGTATTTATTTATCCATAATGGTATCGTTTAATAGGGACATACACTAATTTATTTTTATTTTTGCGTATTAAAGTATATGCTCTACAATCACTAATAATACCAGTATGCTGTAAAAAAAACTTTATTCAAGTTTATATTTGAAAAACAAAAATGTGTACACATTTCGAATTCCTATTTTTGTTGCGCCCATTCCGCTATATTGATGTGACGTAGCACGTCTTCGAAAGGCTTATAAATAAGCTGGGCGATGCACGATTCTTCATAAAAACGAAAAGAAAACAGCGCTACCATTGATCTTTTGTGCCTAAATGTAAGAACACCATGTCAACAATCCAGGAAAATTATTTATATAGCTGGAAGAATAAACAAATTATGTTTCATGGTGATGATTGTGGAGTACGAGAGTTACACTTTGAGACCTTGGTAGCAGTTTTTTGTTTCATAAAAAAAAAAAACATATTTCTCCGGTTCAACGAAAATTACCATATTTTGACATTTGTAATATGAATGGTTTCCCATGTATTATTATTTTCATCTCAATATCTGTGTACAGGGTACTTAGTAATGATACAAATCAACAATTTATTTTCGAATTCACACAATTTATTTATAAAAAAGCTCAAGATTAGCAGGTTTAACCCTTGTGTTGAATTTTGTTCTGAAGTCGATTTTGACATGGTGAGCCTAGTCCGGGTAATTTATACCAGAAGAAAAACTTTGGATGCGTACTATTCGGTTTTTAAGGCCCGACTAGCACTAGTCGAATGATGAAATAGTAGTATGCCCCTCACTATTTTTTACGCCCACTCATTGAGACTTTTCGTTGCCGCATTTTAAAGATACAACGAGCCGAAAATATCGTTCGGGTATAATGCACCCAGTGTAGGCTGAGCGGTTAAATTTTATAGGAACATTTTTAGGTATCTGAAATCGTTGAGCCCAACAGATTCTGAATTTCTAACTTTTTAATCTTTATACGCAACATTGAAAAAATTAAAAAAAATTGTTAATCCTTTTTGATTGGCCTCCCTGCGGTCCTAGCTGATGAGCTACCTGATAGGTGATGAATTAACATATTTTCATAAATAGTCAACCTTGTCAGGAATGGTCAGGATGTTCAGAAGTCTTCAGAACTTCTGACCAATTGTGACGATTCCTGACCTTTTTTAGTAAGGAGGGTTATCGTCATTCATCCAATTTACTTATATTTCGCTTTCACACCTCGAGTCTCAGCAACGTTGAAATTTGAGCATTTCGCAAAAAAAAATCACTTATAAGTTTAATCACTTTTGGAAAATTATCCGAACTGGCTTCAACGTATCCAGGCATACTGATACTCCATAGAAATCAGCCCTTTTAGCCAAAAAGCGTTGATGATTAATTATTTATATTGCTTTTATCAAACTGACCATGCAGTCGGGACGCCATACTCAGTCCTGATTTCGAATCTGCGTGATACCCCTCTGGCATTTATGGCGTTCTCGAAGTAAAAGCGTTAATTAAATTTTCATTATCAATTAATTGTTACGTTGCCGTTAAATATTTTTAAAAATTTTCTTTTGTATTTTTGTAGACAAAAAGAAGAGGAATAAAAGTTCTCCTGACGCTTATTCGATGAGATCAATAGTTGTTTTTCAAAAAAGCGCTAATAGGTAAAATAGTGGACAAAAATTATCCTTCTTTCTATGTTGACAAGGGGTGTTAGGTTTGTGCCAAAAGCCGATTTTTTGTTACTATGCAAGTGAAAGGAGGATATCAAACAATGAGAAAAAAAAATATATATATATATATATATTCGGGCAAAAGTTCACATTTAGGGGTTGAAATCATTCCTTTGATATTTTTGAGCCTTCTGGTGTTTTAAGATTTAACATTGTTTGTTATTTATTGTTTTTACACAAAATTGTTCTAAATGATGACGTATTACAATATTAGCGTGAGTTGTAAAAAAAAAATATATTATATTAAATTCTATTAAAAATCATTAGTGTTATTGGAAATAAATCCCTAAATTAAGTGTCATCCACCCCTTCAATATTATCAATGAATAAGACATATATTTATTAATATAACATGTCGGTAAGTAATGGATTAAAATATTTGGTTTAGACAATCAATAATAATATAACTGATTTTTTGTTAACGATGGCACTTTTTCTTATATCAATAAACCCATGTTATGTAAAAACCACCTCTAAACAACTTGTTATGCTTTGTTTAGCAGGCAATTTTAATGATGATACATATGACAGAACTATTTGAAGAATTCTTATTTAAGTTCAGGCATGTACATATTTCCGTTGAAAAATTGCACACACATACACTTACCCTCAGACATATCGTCCTTTTAACCCCTATTGCTCGAGGCTTTCGACTTATAATATATCTTTTACGCGCACAAAAGTCTAGTCTAATTTTAATTCTAATTCTAATCTAAAATTTTTGGAAATAATGAAAGATTAGTTGAAGAGAAACAACTTCATTTCGATTTTTAAGGCACAAAGTTTTCACAGTAATGATATTCTTCCAAAAAGTGTTTTAGGCACAACCTCTTCTTGCAGCATGCACACGTTATTACAGCAACATCATCGCAAATATTACAAGAAGATTCCGTATCTTTGTTGAAACAAAAGTCTACAGTGATATAAAAATGTGGAATCTAGATGAAGACAATTGATTATGTGTAAGGGACTAGAATTTTATAATGTTATTCCTAATATGCAAGTTAATATCAGACCTCAAAAGAGTAGTAGTGTCAGAAATTTTTCGTGCGAAAATCTTCCAAATCCGAAAGTATAGCTTATATTCTCGGCAACACCACTTTCGACTTGTTCTTCCCATCTTCACAATTGTCGCTCTAAGCGAAGCTTCTTGAACCTTTGATGAACGGGTGTAAAAGATAAAACTTTTTCTTTCCAGAATTCCAATAGTCAACAGCTTCTTTTTTATAGTCGAAATTGACTCTCTCCTCTTGATATAAAAAACTAAGTACTTAGCCATAATCGTTTCCATCTTTTTGTTTTTCATCTTCAATCGTTTGTATGTCAATTTGACTATCCCTATAACCAAATTTTAAGTCAAATAAATATTCAGTAATAAATGAGGAATCAAACATATTTCTCGTTATAATATCCTCTATTACATCGTACAGATGTACCTCCTTAGGTGTTAACGATATTATATTGAACGGATTGATTATCATTTTCTGTAGTAATACTTTACACAATAGAAACACAAGCAAATTTTTAACTGAGCAAATGTTCTTTTCTTTCGGTTTATATACATGCTTGATAATTTTATATATGCGCAGTTATTATTACGAATATCAAAATGATAATGCCTTTATCATATCACACGCCCTACTTGTGAAATACAATATTTTGTTTGTTCTTTTCATTTATTTTTGGTACATTTTTTTTATTTTGTAGAAGATATAGAGTAAGGCGAAAGCCTTGATCAATATTTGTGCACAATTCTCAACGGAAATATGTACGTGCCTGGACATAAATAAAAATTCTTTAAACAGTTCTGTTATATGTATCATCATTAAAATTGCCTGCTAAACAAAGCATAAAAAGTTGTTTAGGGGTGCTTTTTACAAACCATGCGCTTATTAATATAAGAACCAGTGTCATCGTTAACAAAAAATCAGTTATATTATTATTGATTGTCTAAGCCAAATAATTAAATCCATTACTTACATACATGTTATATTAATAAATATATGTCTTATTCATTGATAATATTGAAGGGGTGGATGACACCTAATTTAGGAATTTATTTCCAATATCACTGATGATTCTTAATAGAATTTAATATCGAAACAAGATATTTGCAGCAACAAAGTCCAAAATCTTAAACTATATGTCTTATGGCGATGCATTCTAGGGATAGATTTCCTAAATTATGTTACTATAGAGGGTGAGTATTTTTACAACTCATGCTAATATTGTAATACAGCATCAATAAGAACAATTTTGTGTAAAAACAATAAACAAAAAACAATGTTACCTCTTAAAACACTAAGACTAAAAAATATAGAAGAAGTGATTTCAACCCCCAAATGTTAATGTTTGCCAAATTTTTTTTTTCTTCATTTTGGAATCCTCTTTTCACCTGCAGAGTAACAAAAAAAATCGGCGCCGGACACCAACCTAACCCCCCTTGTGAGTACTATTGTTCTTTATTTAAGAACTGTTTTGATAGATTCGAATATATGAGTTGAAAAGAACGAATTACATAATGAACGCTATCTCTTCGAAGTTAATAATTCTGAAGATAGAAGGGTTTTAATTTACGAACGGAAAATGCCTTCTAATTAATAGTCCTGTCTTTCGAAAGGAATTTGCTTCATCATGAAACGTGTAACACGAGAGTGTTCTTTGATCACTAATAAATATATTTTTGTATAAAGTAAATGGAAAATTAATTATTTTCATATAATTAGGCATCAACGTTTAAACAGTCTATTTAACTTGACACAGCTTCACAGGAAAAAGACAAAAAGGAGTCAAAATGTGCATAGTAGTTCTTTGAAGCTCTCTGAAAATAGTGATATGATTTGAAATCGAAATATAGCGAAGTCTCGCCTATTTCCCCGACTTTGAAACGAAACTATTCTTTGATTTCCACGCTGGAGGGGGCCCCACCTTTTCCGCGAGTAGGCAGAATATTTGGGTCAAGCGACGTTCATTGGCTGCCCCGTTCTTGTATCGATGCGCCGCCTGTAAGCTACTTTCTCAACCCAAAAGCGCGGGTTGATTTGAAATCAATAATGAATACTATGAATAATAACACATATAAAATAAATACACCCAACATTCCTAGAACTGCTGGCCCACGCAGTTTATCAGCTCAAGGGGTGAGAGACGGTTGCGACCCTCGCCTCTGAAGGATCGCCGTGTGCGAGTACTCAGTCGAATATATTGCGTAATATTATGGAAACGGTTCAGGCGAGTGGATATACGGCTTATTGCGCATCCGTATTATTGGTGTCTAAGTGGCCAAAGATTACACTGCATTATAAGAGCAGGGGGAAGGGGGGTCCTAAAAATATTGCTAAGAGTGCGTTTTCTGGAAAAGTCCCTGAATACATATATTTTTAAATTACCAGTGGGAATCTATGCAATAGAAATCTTTTAAATTTATATTTACTACACTACAGGATACGTAATTCTATGACTGTCACTAGTCTTTCGGATTAGTGAATCAACTGCATGGAACATAATTTAAAAAGTGGCACAGGTTTTGGCTCAAGTTCTCCCACCCACAAATTTGCCGACACCAGACGCACATCGATGAGGTGAAATATACCTCAAGTATTTAAGAGATTGGAATTTTCCTAACTGTCCAGGAGCATTTGGCGGAAAAAATTTCGAGATGAAAGCTCCACCTGAATGAGGATCCATCTTGTTCAAATTATAAAAAAAAAATCAGTATTATTTTACGAGCCGAAGATAGTGCTTCTTACAAATTTACGCACTTCATGTGGTAGAAGTGGAAAGTAACAATGACGATGGTATATTTTCTGATGGCCTATAGAACAAGCTCTAAGAAGAGGTGAGCAGCTGCACTGTCGGGAAGTTTACTTAGAACACGGACACTTTTTCTGCATGATAGCGGATTTCCAATTTTTATTGTGCCTTATGGTGTAGACGTCTTAAAAACATTGACAGGAATTTTCAACTATCGTCTACCGAGAGCACGTCGAACCATTTTTAAGGCTTTTGTGATTCTAACAGCTCGCTGGATAATTTTCAGAAGAGCCTCATAGTTGGAAGGTGATAGTGTTGATACCATCATTTTGGCAAAACTTTGCCCACACAACTTCTTGGGAAATAAAAATATACCAGCAGTATCTTACTGACCTTCAAGGTTTGTATACTGGGAACAGAACGGAATTTTAAACCTCGATCAGTGGAGATAAGACATGGGAGGGCAAGCACTATAATATCTATCACCAGCTCATGTTATGAATGTACCACGAAGTGCAATTGATACAAGAAATACACTTAGGAATTATTATCTAACTCACGAAGGGGATGTACCTTGGCAGCATGAATACATTCGTAGTGATGGGAAATGATTAAAATATCAGTAAAAGGATAAAATAAGTGCACCAATTTCTGTCACCTTAAACCTCTTCTTGACATGCAAAAAATCAAAGTGAATTTATTATATTCTAATTTTAATTGGATCGCACTGGATAATAATTAATGTATGTATTATATGTAAGAATGATGGTACAATTAAATCAATTGAGACAAAAGAAGGTAAAAAAATGTATAAACTAATACACGAGATAAGGGTGCCTACAATTTCAGGGGGTGAGGCAAGAATTGGCGTTCTAAAGCTAAAATAATTTTATTTTTGATTATATTGTGAAACATGGTTTTAATTCATAGCTCATTGCTTTTGCTGAAGAGAAATGATTTAAAAGTTTTTAATCATAAATATTGATCTCATAATAAATTCCTGCTAATCGACGAGAACAGTTCACATTTTGTTATTAAATACGTGTTCCTAGTTGAATAATAATCCTGTATAAAAAATTCTGCATGTACCACTTATGTAATATAAAATCACATTCATGTAAATAGCTGCTTCATGTGACTAAAAATTTATTAGCACATAGATTTTATTAAAAGCACAGCAAGATACCAACATAAAAAAGAATATTCCAAGAATTTATTGATTTTACATCTGCTCCGGTCTCCAACCAAAAATATAATTCCGTTCTGGATCCTTCACCCAGAAGGATCCGACAAAACTGCTCGTCAACGTCACCACTAAGGAAAATATCCATCTGATTGATAAACTTGACGCATGAGCTTACGTGTGGTGACATGAAGGGCCTTAGGTTCGTTATTCGTCCATTGAATCACCCCAAACGAGCAGAGTAGAACCGGGACGGCAAGCATGTTAGTCGCAGATACCTTGCACAACGCCGACAGATTGGAAGACCAAATTTGTCAAAGAAGATGCTTGTATCTGCTTCGGAGAGACTCCTTTATTGATGCTACGCCCTGAATGCGGCTTTGAGGCACGCCCAGGTATGTATAGGTCTCTCCAGTGTTAGGATGTCTTATGTCACACTTATGTCCACAAGCTCGGAATCCTTGGGAACGCCAACAATCTTTCCGTTCTTCAGATGAATTTTGGCACATTTATCCAATCCAAAGTCCATCCCAATCACTCCTGTGTACTTATTGACGATATTGATGGCAGTTTGAAGTTTGCCTTTACCGGAGCCTTAGAGTTTCAGGTCATCCATATAAAATACATGAGTGATCTTATGCTCGCGCTGGTTAGTGTCGCCACAGAGGTATCCAGAAGAATTTCATAGTGCAAGAGACAGAGGCAGAAGTATGATGCGAAAAAGCAAAGGGCTCATGGTATCGCCCTGAAAGACGCCCCTCTGGAAGGTGACGTTGTTTGTTGTCATACGATAATTTCCAGATGAGGTAGTAAATCTAGTTTTCCAAAGAGGCATCGATCTCTCTATGCATCCCACTATGTGTGGATGTACCTTCAAGCTTTCCAACAGACAGATGATCATTCTATGAGAGGTTGAATCGAAAGCCTTCCGGTAGTCAATCCAGGCCATTGACAGGACGCGTTGATGGACTGCAGCGTCTTTACAGACACACCTGTCAATTAGTAGGTTCTGTTGGGTGCCAGCTACACATTTTTTCGAGCCACGTTGTTCATACATCTCACGCCAGACACGCTCAATTCGCCGAACAATCCTGTTGTTTAGGACAGCTGTAACGATCTTATACAGTGTATTTAAACAAGTTATTGGCCTGTAATTCTCTGGGTTGGATAAGTTTCCTTTCATTCGGTAGGAGTATAGTGCGTCCTAACACCAGCCACTGCGGAATGGGCGTCTCCGACTTTAAATATGAGGTGAATATGCGGGCCAAATGTTGGTTTGTAGAAGTAAACTTGTTCCACCAGAAGTTCTTGATACAATCTGGTTCAGCACAAGAAAAGTTCTTCGTGCCTCTAAGTGCTTTTTTCACGTCTTCGGCAGTGATTGATGGACATTCCTCCTCAGATTTTATGAGGTTGTCGCAAAATTCCTTGAAGCGGATGATATTGTCAGTATCTTCTTTCAGTTTTAGTGTTTTCGGGAACTTGTATACCTCTCTCCAAAAAGTCTCTACCTCGTTGGGCTTGGGTGCATTTTTGACAGAAGCACTGAACAGGCGTGATGGGTCAGCGAGAAGAGAAAGTTTTGATTCTGCCTGATCCATCTCTCCCTCTTCTGTATTCTCCTCCTTGCGTCATACAACAGTTGTATTTTGTCAATAATATTCTGCTTGATTGTCAGCAGCTTTGACTTGTTCAGTGTGTGATTCAAGATCCTCAGTTCTTGGGAAAACTTTTGAACCCTTTCCGTGAACGGTCTACCAGATGTTATGTAGTCAATCGCACATTGAACACAGAACGCATTCTGTTTTGCCCATCCAATCTTCTTGTTCAGTTGGTGCAAGCGTCTTTTGGTCTTTTGATCCATCGTCGGTTTCACCCTTCGATTTGAATTAGCCAAAGCTCTCACAGCACCATAAACTGATCAATTGATGGTCCAGAGGTCGGACTTTTGCGAGATTTCTCCACGAACGGAGGCATCCATTTCAGCCAGATCTTGGGGCTTAGGAGGAAGCTGCATGTTAATGTTCCTTCTTGTCCTCAAATCGTGATCATCTCTAAGAAGGTGCCTGCTTTCTGCGGTTGGTCTTAATGTCGCTTGCTCATCTTCGGCTGCAGCTTGATCAATCAGCGGTGGGAAAAGCGCTTCGCGTACATATCTATTTTTCCGGAGGTAGGCACGTTGATTTCGCAAAGATTGAATCGAAATATGCTGAAGCTCTGGGTGTTTTTGGCACCACAGTGTATGCATACGCGCCATAAAGCCTCGGTGAACAGGAATAATGCTGGCATCGTAGCAGTCTAGCAAGTCATCCTTGAGATGATTCGTCCACTCAGTGTGGGCGTTTTGCCGGTTCGTCGTCGTGTTTCCATCTGAATTATTTTCAGCACCCCGAAGTCTAGGATTATCGGCATTGTTGGCCGACCCATTGTCGGGTGCTCTGCGCGTTCGATCGTTTTGAACCGCATTTACAACTTTTTCGTGTTTTGGTGTTGTCATTGTTGTTCCCACGAGCAGCTAGGGAAAAGGTTACGTCCGTCCTTGTAGAGCCCCGCATGCAAGGATAAGGCTGCATACTCTGAGAG
>CAKNWW010346167.1:0-10008 GCA_932074435.1 Andricus kollari
CAATTTGCAAAAAAGTAATTTCACTTCGACATAGAGTGTTCAAAACATTCTACTCGACAGTTAACATAAAAAGCAACATACAAGCATTATTGAAGCATAACGATGAGTATTATTAGCATGTAACACGTGAAAAAAATCATCAACCTGGTGTTTATACAGGTATATATGATGAGAAGGCGTTTAGAGATTTTTCGAACAGCTTAGATCCTGAAAGTAGAAAAACTTATCTATCTGTCAAGTTTCATTACGTCGGAGCAGTCAAACTTGAAGGTTCGGCGGATTGTGTGTGTCCACTTTATGTAATGCTCAATCAGTTACCCATGGACGCTAGAACAGCTAACGTTATAGTTTGTGCCTTGTGGTTTAGGAAAGGCAAATTGAATATGAATGTTTTTCTTCAAGCGTTCGTCAAGTACATCAATTCTGTGGCAAACTCCGGAATCCCATGCAACAAACGAGGAGAAATGCGACTGGTTAAACCCCATCCAATTCGTTGTTACGTGGATTCTGTTTAGCGAGCATCTATGCAATGTCTCATCTAATATAACGGCTTTTACGGATGTGATTGGTGCTTAGACCGAGGTGAATGAGTACCCAATGCCTAAAATACCGACGTTTGCGTAAAGTATCCTATTGTAATTCCTCCCCCTCATCTGCGAACTGGAGGAAAAATGGTGCGATCTAGGAGTTTACTGGTATATCCTTCGAATTCTGCCAATCCATTGTCTGAAGACGTTTTAAATCCTATTTCCTGAATACAGCTGTAACAATGAAGTCCTGCGAATGAAATAAATTGTATCTCTGTAGAATTTTTAAGTCCTGCCGATCCTAGTACTTCCGGAAAATATCAGCCGATAGCTAATCCTATGAATCCGGTTGATTCTTCAAATCTTACGAATCTCGGTAATTCTTCAGATCGTGACTGTATGTTTGGTGTTAAGCGCGTATCATCATTAATAAATTTGAAGAAATCCGACATTGTACTCGGCTTCGTACCCGAAGACATGCACTTCGGATGATTGGGAATCGCGCTACAATTTGCAGACTATTGGTTAGACAACAAGCTTTTAGCAATGTCGAGCACCTTATCTGTTACTGACATGAAAAAAAATTGACAAACTTCTGGACATCATTCAGATGCCACACCAAAATTCTCGTTTAACACGGTCAATAAGTGATAGATCGCATTTAAAAGCACAAACATGGGAGAATTGGACACTGTACTTCAGTTTACCAATTCTGGAAATATTTCTAGGAAAGAAACTAGTAGAGCATTGGGAATTATTTTTTTGAGCATCGCATATATCCCTAAAACCTGCTACTATTATCCAAGCTGAAGTAGAACATATGAAATATTTGGTGAAGTAGTTCATGCTTTATACTGAAGAGTATTACACAAAAGGTGTTATGATCTACAATGTTCACCGACTACTACATTGGGTAAAATCACTTGAAGATAGGGGTCCGTCATGGAGTCATACAGCTTAACCTTCTGAAACAGCTTACAGTAAATTACTCAAAATGATTAAGTCTACTAGAGGGATTCCCAATCAGATTTTTTGACATTTGGCTATTCTTCATTGTGGAATGCATATATTCTTCCTGACGCACGATGCACGATTGCAATCTTTCATATGGCTGAAAGTGGCGACATGAGTGCAACAGCTTCCAGACAATTGTTTTTATATTGTGTCAGAATAAAGAGTTTAAATATAGTGAAGATTTGAGATAATGAAGTTTCGAAACTTGTACAAGTTTCCTCATCAGATTAAAAACTCACCATTGATGTTTAAGAAAAATAGGTTCACTGAGGAGTTGAAAACAAGCAAAAAATGATTGTAGTGAGAGTGCTCGTATAAATGTAACTGAAGGCAAATTTGTTCAAATTAAAAGTGTGAAATAAAACCAATGTAAAATGCCGATCGTATTGGAATTTTTAATGAAATGGTATTTTACGTTGGTTTAATTTCAGACCTTCAATTTGGTTTCAGGCTGCACTTAAAACACGTACATTATGGATTTTGTATACTTTGGAGATATTTTTTTCAGTTACATTTATGCGAGCACTCGTACTAAAATCATGTTTTGTCGATTTTTTTTAACTTCTTGAACCTATATTTCTTAAACATCAATGAATACTTTTTAATGTGGTGAGGAAACTTGTACAAGTTTCGAAACAACATTACGTCAAATCTTCACTATAATTAAACTCGTTATCATGACACAAATAAAAAACAACTTTCTGGAAGCATTCGTTGACTCTTATCGCCAATTTCATCTCTATGATATTTCCAGTCGTTATTAACACGAAGGATTTGACATCATACCCATTCTTCATTAACTATAATCTTTTATAAAAAACAGAAAGTTTTGGAATATCATTTAAATTCTGGTTTTTAAAAACGAAATTTACAAAAAATAATCCCTGATCTAAGTCAGAATTCGTTATAACTTTGTAATTCCTCGCCCCAAATCAGAATTTGTTTGAATTTAAAAAATATTTATTTTACAAATATGAATTTGCCTGAATTTGAAACTTCTCTCTTTCAAATTTTAGAAAAAGGGAGTTATTATATTTTTCAGTCATAATAGAAAATATTGATTGTATACATTGCGATATCAGTTTTAACAGAGAGTAGATTTTCCTCCTTGAAACTGAATGATGAAATGTGCATATCTGATAAGGTAAAGCCTTATGTCTACAATCCAAGAGATAACAACTGTAGGATATATATTTTCTATGAATCAATAAAGGACTATAATATTCATCAACTACATTGTAACTGAATTTCTTCATTGATACAAGTACATTATTCAATTTTTTCTCAAGTTCTAAAATATGTGGATGGTGTCTAGTCTCATCTTATCCTTGGGGGTTATCCTGAATTCCATTGGTAAATAGATGAATAAACGTTTATATTTCGGCCTGCTGGACCTGAAAAATGTTCTTGCTTACAACTTCCATATTTTACAGAATTTGTCTTAAAATTAGTCCTAAAAAACTATCATCCATCCACACCTTAGTGCTACTTTCATTCTGAGACCGCTCGCTCTTCTTCTACTCCCAACATCTCTCTTCCGTGAATGTGAGCCCAGAAACGATTCTTTAAAAAACTGCCTCCACTCTTCACACCCTAGCTTCTTGCTTACGCCCACTCTACGCTACCTGAACCTATTTATTTTCTTTAACTCGTCCCCCTCTGCCTTAAAACTTCCCAAATCCTCTTCAAGACCTTTCTCCTTTTCCTGTTCTTTCTTCTTACACATCAATATAAACCCCTTCCTCATTTCTATGTACTCCTCTCTTTTCGCAGTTCCCTCTTTTCACTTTTTGTACTTCCTCTTCACCTTCCTTTTTATCTTCTTGGATTCTCTGTCCCATCACGGCTTTACCATTCCTATCTTCTTGTCTCTAAATACCTTCTTTTGCACACAGTCTTTCACTTTCTCTTTTGAATCCTCCCATATCTCTTCAACCGATTCCCCTTTAAAGTGTACCTTCCCTTACTGCTCCTGATACTTCTCTATCGCCTCCTTCATCCAGCTCACCCTCTACCCCATCAGCAATTCTTCCCCACCTTACCTTTCGCCGCTCTCCCCCCTTAAGCAATTCTAATGGTTGAAACTCTGATTCCACCCTCTCTTCTTTCTATTGCTAAATATAATAATCAAATATATCCGTAAGTTTAGTTACATGTTTAAACTATCCGGAAATTACAATTTGTCCAGGTATCCCTTTGTCTGAAATATTTACAAGAAGCCTGCCCGATGAATGCTTTTAAATTCCCGGTCAATTGTTCATATCTCCGAATAAATTGAAAAGTGTTCCATAAATTTTAATGAATTCAAATGATTTTTAACCGTTTCAAGAAATTTCTAAACATTTTAAAATATTTCAAAGATTTATCTTTCGGAACAGGAAATTCTGGAGCGAAATTCTTATTCTGAGTTTAAACATCAAATAACTTTTGATTATAAAAATTGCAATTGTAATTTGTAACAGACAATTTTGTAGAAGAATTATAATTCTGAACCTGGTCAGAACATTTTTTTAATCCCTTCTTCCAAGTCGAAATTAAATTATTTTCTAGAATTCCCTTTCCATTGCAAAAATTATCTGTTCTCAGTCATTTAATATTTTTTTACGAAAATTCCATATACAAAGGCTAAATTATAATGCTTTACGTAAATTCTCTACTTAGAGTCATCATTGAATTTATTCCTGAATGTTCCCTGTTGCCATAAAATCAAGCTTATATTAAAAGCATTTTTGATTGATATTAGACCTCTAAAATTTTGGGGAATTTCTCGAAAACTTAAAAAAATAATTATAATGAATTTTGAAAAAATTAGAATGAATATAAAGTAATTATGAAGGGCGTTTGCCACTTTTTTTAAGTGTAATATTCAAAGATAAGATTTCTGGCTTTGTGCAAGATTTTGAAAGTCTAATATTACCATAAAATACTTAAGGTTAAACTTGATTTTCTAGCCTCAAAGCAAAAAATTCGTTATTAAAAAAAAGTCAAGTACAGAACGGTTTACTTTTTCAATTTCCCCCTTTTAAAGTCTAACAATTTTTTACTTAATAATTTGTCCCCTCTTATCTAAAAAAGTTCGTTATTTTTTTAATTTTTCGTCTCTTAAATTAAAAAATCCAACATTTTTTGAGTAATATATGAATAGTTATTACTCTCATCTGAAAAATAAAATATATCGTAGATACCTCATAATAAAATGCAAAATCATATAATCGGGATTGTGCATAATTCCAAAATTCATAATTCCGGCTTTCGAGTGCAAATATTGATATTTTTAATACTTATCCTCTTTTAACTAAAAATATCGGAAAATAATACAGAAATTGGGAAACGTCGATTTAGCAATAACTTTTTAAAGTTCTTTCCTTTCAAGTCGAAAAATTGTTTAAATTTCAAATTACCCCCTCTAAACACATAATTGTTTACTTTCATAAATTCCCGTGTTTCAGACCAAACAGTGGTCAACTTTTTAAGTTTTCCCGTTTCCATCTGGGAAACTTTCAAACTATAAATTGTAATGTAATATTGCAATAGCAAAATTAAAATTTTTTTAACTTAGGGCATTTAGAATTTGAGAGATTAAGAAAAAACACTGAAAATTGTTCATCTATTAAGACTTCCAGTTTTAAATGATAAAATCTGAAGTGATGGAAATTGTTTATCATTTTTCAACATAAAATTATTCAAATGTTTGCGTTTAAAAAAATAATAATTTACTATTAAGGCTTTCAATTTAAATTTTATATCACATATTTTCAATGTCTTCATTTGGAAATAGATTCTTCCAATTTGAAATGAAATTATTGAATTTCCCATGCTACTAGTTTAAATAGTCTATTTTATAAAGCACTAATCTAAAATTATGAAATCTAGAGCAACTTCAATTTAACATTACTGAAAAATGCAGCATTGAATTGAATTGAACAAGTTCGGACTTCTAGAATCAACGGATGCTTTCTAAAGTCAAAATTATTTATCTAGCAGTTTAAAAATATTTCATTAGAAACTGCAGAAATAAGCTACTTTTTGAAGATATAATTGAACACCATCTTGAATTTTTTCAAAATTGTGGACTTCTGGGATCTGCAGATACTTTCTAAAGCCGCACTTTTGTCTATATTAATGTTTGAAAATAATTAGTTAAAAAATGTAGAAATGAGATTGTTTTGACATCTCCAATCGACTGCCATCTTAGATTTTTTTTAAATTTTTAACTTTTGGGATCATTGGATGCTTTCTTGATCCACATAATATAACTTAAAATGATAAAACATTATTCACTCGCTGCCCCATACCAGTCTGTGATTAATTCATTAATACTCACCAACGTACGATTGTCTACTTTAAGAAAAGCTAAAGCTCTGTTTCTTCTTGCAGATTTGAGTTCAGAGACTTCAAACCCTGAACCTGATGTTCCTTGTTCCGAAATTTCTTCTTCTCCTGCCACACATCATACTCCGGGTTCATCGAGCAGGTCTTCTCCTCCTGCCGAGATTCCTCTTCGTGAAAGGTCCAGATCTCCTCGTGCCAATCATTCGCCTTTATACGTACTTGGATATACACTTGAAGAACTTAGATTTATTCGAATTATTCCTAAGAATAATCCGTCCCGGCAATTTGAAATTCGAAGATATACTTTCCCTCGTGATAAACCTATTTACGTGAGAGGGGAACATCAGGTCCTTCAGCCTATGCCAACCGAAGAGCAAACTGTATTATCAACATCCAACGGTGACATACTTGCAATAGTGGAGGGTAATAATAGACTTCGTGGAATGTATGCAATAAGACTTGATCTTCAAAAACGATCAAAAATAAACATGCACAGCGGCGCCATTGAAAAAATGACCAGAGAAGAAATCCGGGAAACTCCATCGGGCAACGCTGCACCAATCTCAAAGTGTTTTAGAATCCTTCGTATGGAAAGAGGTAACCCCCATATTGTTAGTTATAGTAGTAATGATAGTAATGTATTAATCGTGGTAGCGGCCATTCTGTTTGACTCATAGTGTAACCGCTTCAGTTGAGATTTACAGAAGTAAGATTCCCAAATTGATCGATAACTGATTATTATTTGCATATATGTGTTTTTAAATTTACTTTGTATAACATTTCTAATGATCCAGATATACTTAACACTTAAAATACTTACATATAATACATACATACAGGGTTGACACGGTAGGGCTTACATACATGGCTAACTTGAATGCCACCCGAATTTGTCCAAAGCAGGGGAGAAGCCATTCCACAGGGGCATTTTTAAATTTCGCGGTTTGAAAGTTGCATTCGGATCGGCCTATTGGTCAACTCCGTGCATCTTCGGATAAATTTTATCATTTTAACTTCAAATGGATACCAGTGCTGAAAATATAGGTTATGTTAAGTAGTAATTACAAATAATAAAAGTGTTTAATTAATAACGAAGTAAGACATGGGGACTGAGAAGCAAATGTAATTTCTTTTCTATGCTAACAACTTTATGGAATGGCTGCAGAGTGGCAAATACTATGAAATTATGATATTCGTCTTCCAGTTGGGAAAAGAGTTAATTGTTTCTACCTCTTATTTGCGGCATAAAAAGGTATTGTCATAAATAGATAGGACATGTTTTGAACAGAGTCAATAAAATATCACGTGCAGAAACTTAAAATTTATATTATCCTATCTATTTATGATATACCTTTTTATGCCGCAAATAAGAGTTAGAAACAATTAACTCTTCGCCCACTGGAAGCCGAATATCATAATTTCATAGTATTTGCCACTCTGAAGCCATTCCATAAAGTTGTTAGCACAGAAAAAAAATTACATTTCCTTCTCATTCCACATGTCTTACTTCGTTATTAATTAAACACTCTTATTGTTTGTAATCACTACTTAACATAACCTATATTTTCAACACTGGTACCCATTTGAAGTTAAAATGATAAGCTTGATGCGAAGATGCACGGAGTTGACCGATAGGCCGATCCGAATGCAACTTTAAAACCGCGAAATTTAAAAATGCCCCTGTGGAATGGCTTCTCCCGTGCTTTGGAAAAATTCGGGTGGCATTGAAGTTAGCCATGTATGTAAGCCCTACCGTGTCCACCCTGTATATGTATGTATTATAGCATTCTTTTCTGAATTATCATTTTGCTTGATACGTAAAATGTATTTCATTAATTTTTCTAAATGTATTTAATTTATATCAGGTTATGATTTACTATCTTAATACAGTACCCTCCCACTTATCGCGAAAGTCTGGGTCTGAGATTTGCATTAGGTGATTTCCACCAACACATCAACAATATTTCTCCCCTTGCACTTCACCCTCATATCTGATTGGTTTCGAAAATCGAATCTATTCAAAGAAGTTAATGTCAGAATTTGGCATTTGAGGAAACAAGTAGCAGAGACTTTGAGAGATTATTATGGTAATTGTACATACTAATCTTAAAAAACTTAATTGGCTTATTACAAGTTTTGTTCAGAAAAAAATTTAAAGTTTGAGAACTCTGAATTGGATAGGCATGTCAGTGTTTCCATATAAAACAATCGAGGGCCTCCATACAACAAACGCTTAGGCTTAGGCGTCCAGAAGAAAAAATCAGAAAATGCAGGGAAAAAAATGAGCCTACAGAACATTAAAAAAGGCTTCATTAGCTGGATCCTTTATTCCAATGCGACGTTTCGAAAACGAAATGTTTTCCTCATCAGGATAAATTAATAATAGTAGAAGTCCATAATGCTCATAAGTGTAAAAAAAATAGTTTCACATTCTCCTTTTCCCATTATTCTTTAGGTTATCTTCTTTTTAAGTTACATTATTTTCATTATTCTCAACATAAAGTTGAGGTTTACATTTCAATATAAAAATTTAAATTGTAATTAATTATTTCGCAAAAAATTAAATCAGGATTACCCTTACCAAACTGTGATTTTCTATATTAAGAAGGTATAAAACTCTGTTTCTTGTTGCAGAATTGAACTCACAGACTTCCAACCCTGGGCCTAGTGTTCCCCGTTCCGAAATTTCTTATTCTCCTTCCAGACATCATGCTCCGGGTTCTTCGAGCAGGTCTTCTCCTCCTGCCGAGCCTCCACTTCGTGAGAGGACAAGGTCTCCTCCTGCCAGTCATCCTCCTTTATACATACTTGGATATAAACTTGAAGAAATTAGATTTATTCGACTCATTCCCAACACCAATCCGCTCCGGCGATTCGAAATTAGAAGATACACTTTTCCTCGCGATAAAGACATTAAACTGAGAGAACATAATGTCTATCTACCTGTGCCAACCGAAGAACAAACTGTATTATCAACGTCCAATGGAGAAGTCTTTGCAATATTGGAGTTTAATAGAAGTCTTCGTGGAGTGTATACAAGAAGAAATTTCTTTCAAGAACGAGCAAAAATAAACATGTACAGTGGCGCGGTTAAAGCAATGACCAAAGAAGAAATCCGCGAAACTCCATGCGGCAGAAAATTACCAATCTTAAAGAGTTTTAGAATAGTGAGGGTAAACGACTCACCTCCACCTCTGATCAGATTTCCAATACTGAACAGATTTGAAAGTTAAATTCTGACATATTTTCGACTTTTCAATTTCTCACTTCCAAGGTCCAGCCATGCTCAAAACAAAAATTTGCGCTGTTGTCTCTTTAATGATAACCGAGTCATATAGGCTGATCCAGAAGTATGAAACTTTGACATATTTTTGAAATTTTCAAAAAAAGTCTTCAACCTCTGGATAATATATTTAAGATCACAGTAGGGAACATACGTAGTAAGCAAAAAATGTTCTTACTCCAAATATTTTATTATTTATTAAGTAAAGTGACGTCATTATGAAATAAACTTTTTTCAATTAGTACCTGACCCTTTAACCTATGAAAGTAAAACACCTAATAGAATAATTGACGTCTTTTTATTCCAAGTGAACTGTTATGACTTTTAAAAGGTTTGCGATTGATATAAATTAATAATAAAATAACAAAAATGTGCGCTTAATATTAAAAGTCACGGCCCACGACAAATCACGACGCGACAGCGCTTTATTATTATTCTCAGCTCTCAAATATGATGTGGTAAAATGTGTAAAATAGAATGGGAATATGGTACAAAAAAGATGTTCAAGCTAAAAGAAAAATTAGTGTCTAACAAAATTTACAAGAACAGGAATGCGCATGGTGGAAGCGGGAAAAGTGCTGCGTAAAATGTTTTCCCTGAACAAGCTCAAAGTGCTCACAATATTGAACTTTAAACATTGAAACTTTTCCTCTAATTATACCGCGATTCATTTCATTTTTGTTGTATCTATTTGTAATGCTAGTTTTTAAACATATGCTAAATAAATAATTTGTAGAAATGAACTAAAATGAAATAAAATGAAATGAAGTAAAAATGTCAAAATTACTGATTTTTTCCCCTTCAACTAAATTAAAACAATAACCAAAATGTTAAAAATAAACATTTCCCTCT
>CAKNWW010346168.1:0-16213 GCA_932074435.1 Andricus kollari
AAGTCCTTTGGCTATAAAATACAAGTGTGAAATCGAAATCAGAACTCATGCTAATTCTTGGAAAATTCGAGTTTCATGTTTAGTGGTCTCTAAAATTCGACCAGAAGTGCCTAAGCTTCACGTCAATGCAAAATCGTTGAAGATTCCTCTTCACATTAACCTCGCAGATCCTCAATTTGATAAACCAGGTACAATTGATATTTTGCTAGGCAATGCTGTTTTCTGGTCCTTAATCGGTGTTGGTCACTTCAAGATTAATAATGAAGGTCTCATTGTCCAAAAAACTCGGCTAGGTTAGATGCTAGCAGGTCCAATGCTTGATCCTCCATCTAAACTAGTAGGCTATAACGCAATCAGCAAAATAAACATTTAAAGTGAGCTTCGTCAATTTTGGGAACTAGAAGAATGTTACTTCGACAAGAAAGTTATATCGGTTAACAAAGGATTGGGCGGAGAATTCTTTGTTAAAACGTTCAAATTCGATTATAAGCGAACGTTTATTGTCACGATTCAAAAGAGATTGCAAAACATCGTTTGTTAAGTTTAGAATCGAGATTAGGTAAGCAGACCGAAGTGCGAGAAGTCTACTCCAAATTCTTCTGAGAATACATCGACCTGAAACACATGAAAGAAGTGGACAATAAAATCCTCTCGATTCCCTCTTATTATTTTCCGCACCATTGTATCGTTCGTCCAGAAAGCGAGTCTACAAAACTCATAGTAGTTTTCAATGGGTCAGCGGAAAGTAGTTCAGGTTTATCCTTAAATGATTTACAAATAGTAGTTCCTAACATTCAAACCGACATATTTGCTATCATGGTTAGATTTCGGAAACAAAAATTCGTCATTGAGAAAATGTACCCCCAAGTTCAAATCTAACCTGAACAGCATTCCCTACAAAGAATTCTCTGGCGGTTTGATGTTAACAAACCCATTGACATTTACGAATTAACAGCAGTCACGTGTGGCACAGCAGCACCCTCTTTCTGGGCATTTTCGAGCCCCTTGGTCTACTTAGTCCTTGTATCATAATTGTAAAACTCTTGTTACAGCAATTGTGGCTAGAAATACTTGCGTGGGATGAGACTCTACCCTACGATCTGCAAAACCAATGGTTCAATTACAAAAGACAACTTCCAGCCCTAAACTATCTTTCTATTCCACAATATGTATTTTGTTTAAATGCTATCAATACTGAGCTTCACGGTAAATTTGTTAACGTAGCAATCAGACTACTTTGTGCTGAATCAAAAGTCTCTCCGCTAAAAAATCAAACTACTCCCGAACTAGAGCTCTGCGGACCTGTCTGTCTTCAAAGGAGAGAGAAAGTCCCCGATACTTATTCACTCGCATCACAGCTTTACTAAATTGCTATTTCAACATAAACATGTTAAACTATTTGACGCGCAACCTCAACTATTATTATCAAGTACTAGTCTATCACTCCAATGATGGACAATCTTTCATCAACTCCCATCTCTGAATCACCTCCATTTTGCAATACAGGAGTTGATTGTGTCAGCTCATTTTCAAAATAGGATACAAAAGGTCGAGGTTGTAAGGTAACTAAAGCCTTCGTCTGCCTTTTAGTTTGCTTTTCAACCGAAGCATTGCTTTTAGAGTTGGTCTCGGACGCTACGACTAATGCTCTCCTGGCTGTTTTTCGGCACTTCGTATCGCGTCGAAGAAAACAATAAAATATACACTCAGACAATGGCATTAACTTTGTTGGCGCGAATATCGGGTTAAAATGTTTGGGCAATTTTTTGCTTCAAAAATGCGACTCGTTAAGTGAATCGATTGCTAATACCGGAATTCAATGGCAATTTATTCCGGCTTAAACACCCCACTTCGGAGGTATTTGTGCAGCCAGCGTAAAGTCAATTAAACATAATCTCAAACGAGTATATGTAGACGTGATTTTAACCTTAAAAGAATTTGCAATCTTACTTACTCAAATCGAAGCTATACTCAAATCCCAACCTTTGACTCTGTTGTCAAGTGATCCACACGATTTACGTACTCTCACTCCAGCCCTCTTCTGTTTTTTTTTAAATACTAAATATTATTCTTAATACTATAATAGTAATAATAATTATTAACAATGAATTATCTGTCGTTAGGAAAATAAAACGGTTTATATGTATAATCTTTTAATAGGACCCCTCCATCCCAACCTGCCCACAGTCATTAAATTCAGGTTCAACAATGAAAATTCAGGTATAACATAAGTCGCCCAGTTTTATCAAATATTTAAGATGTCGCAAATTCTGGCAGAATTTATTGAGGATATGTTGCTGCAAACTTCTCGTTAAAATTGATACATAATTGTAAATATTATTAAGAAACTATTTTTTTAATGTACGCAATAGAAGTTATAAACCTTGGCGGGAATAAATTATTTAAATTAAAAATTGCTAAGTATGGATTTCAAATAATATACAATATTTAAGGGATTGTATAGTACTTCCAAATGTTTTGAAGGATTTGCGGGATTATAAAGATTTAAAATTTTAACTGATTGTAAAGAATTTTATAGGATCTCCAAAGCTTTTGCACCATTCCAAGTCGCATATGAATTTTTTGTATTGTCTAATTAATTTTGAATTGAAATATTTTCGTAAGAGAATAAAATCAACTTTTTCATCTGTTTCAAAAAAGAGATATCGAGGCATTGACGAAAGATTGAAGTTCTGAGTACGATAATACATTAAATTTTTATTATAATTACCAGTTAGTTATAACATTTCGATTCTGCTTCAAATCACAAACAAGATTATATTTTAGTTTTACATTTTTATGAATTCAGTGCATGGTTTGACCGAAAGTCGTCTACAGTTACTATTTTAAAATTCCTTGAGATTGGGTGTTCGGTGCCTAATGGAGTTACGTGCACTTCTTCTCGAGTCATATATTGAATCGCTCCACTGTTCATGTTTATTTTCACTCGTCTTACAGCTGGACCGGCAGATTGAGGTATTCCTTTATATAATCCACGAAGAATTGTATTATTTTTCTCGAATATTGCAAGGATGTCTCCATTGGATGTTGATAATACCAGTTTTTCCTCGGTTGGCATGGGCTCCTGGGCCATCAATTTTCCTCTTAAGTGAATTGATTTATCGTAAGGAAAAGTGTATTTTCGAATTTCGAATTGCAGGTTTGAATTCGTGATGGGAATGAGCCGAATAAATCTAACTTGTTCAAGTTTATATCCAAGTACGAGCAAAGAAGAACGCCACTTTCTTGCAGGAGCCCTGGATTTGACAAGACGAGAAGTTTTAGCAGAAGGAGACCTGGACCTGATACGAAGAGTAGATTCAGCAGGAGGAGACCTGGTCCTGACACGAAGAGAGAATTCAGCAGTAGGAGACCTGGATCTGACTCGAAGATAAGATTCAGCAGGAGGAGACCTGGACCTGGCAGGAAGTGAAGATTCAGCCGGGGGAGACCTTGATGTGACACGAAAAAGAGGCTCGAAAGGAGGAAATGATTTTACCGGGGAATGCAGGGAATGTGGTCTGACAGGAGGAATAGACCTTTCAGGGGAATAATATATTTCAGGAAAATAAGAAGGTCTTGAACGAGGAACCCCCGGAATAGGTTCGCCATTAGGTAAGCAGTCGAACTCTGAGCTTAACTCTGCAACAAGAATCACAGGATTATATGTAGGAGGCCAAAAGGGATGGAATCTGGATAACGTCGAGTAAATTGTTATGTGTGGTAGACTTGAAAACGTAGGCTTAAAATTATAGATATATTATATTATTATATTCACCAATGAAATTGAGGATAACTGCCAAGGATAAGAAGAGAGTATACACCATCCTCATATTTTCCAATTAAAGAAAAAGTCTCTTGTGTATTAATAAAGAATTTTATTAACAATGTAACTGATGAATATTTAAATGCTTCATTGGATTTTATAATAATTATATCTATAGTGCTTATCTGATATTTTATAGGCGTCAAGCTGGTCCTTATCAGGTATTTACATTTCATTAGAGTCAGTTTCGAGGAATAAAATGAAGTTACTAAATTTGTTAAAACTGATATGAAGATTTATCCAATATTTTGAATACGTTTCAACGAAATTCGTTGTTTACGTGGCAAATTGATATCGCGTCTGCTATAACCGGCAATTTGAAACTTTGACAAACGAATATAAATTATACAAGATATGTTTAAAAAATTGCTGATGAGTAATGGACCATTGAAAAATAAGTTTAATTGTGATTTTATATTTATGCTTCAGAAGCTATAAGACTAAAACAAACAAAACAATATGATAATCGAATCAATTTTCGAACTGATCTCACCTCTGCCTCCTATCCTATTAAAGCGATAAACATCTAATTTTCCTAAGACGTCTTCAGCATATATATATATTGCAAGACTCCTAAAACTTTTACGTATTTGGTATCACGAATGAAAATTCAGGGATGACATAAACAGTAAAATTTTATCAAAAATTGAAGACATCGAAAATTCTTGCAACATTTATCGAGAATATGTTGCTATAGGCTCCAGAGTTGAGCACAAGTAAAAAATTCATTTTTTTTTAATCATTCTCAATCAGTATCTAAACTTTTTGCCTAATATTTGACTCTATAATGTATTGCAAAATGCTCGTTATATGTATTTCAGGAAGATGCTATATCAGTATTCAGGATGGCCATTTGAATCAAAGAAAAACTTTTTGGTTTTTTCCCGTTTTTTCAAAAATTGTTTAGAGTAATGGAAAATAAATATTTTAAACTCTTCACTCTGAAAGTTTTTTTATTTTATGTAATGAAAACATGTACAACTTTTATTTAAAACATGTACAATTACTTAAATTGAAAAACGTGACCTTTTATGTTTTAAATAAATTATTATATCTTGCACAACCCAATTTCTTTTTGAATTTTCTTTTCTGTTGTTGCTTAATAGTAAAAACTCCAGCTAAAAATAATTGCTTATAATTGTTCGGTACATATGTGAAATTTTGTAAATTCTGAAACTCTAGAATCGAACGCAAGAATTTTAAAAATATATTTTCTTCAATTGAGTGCCAAATCACACTTTTTTGAGAGGTTCATATGATTCGATTAATTCCAGCATTTTTACTCCACAAATATGTACTTATAAGTACATGTTTATATTCTTCTTGTTTTAAATATTGATATTTTGATCTGGCAGATTAACTATAACTTGCTTGTTTATCGATATTTTTATCTTAAAAAATTACTGTAGCTTCTTGTAATGTGTATTATTCGATCTGTAGAACATTTGTCAATAAGTAATAAAACCTGTGTCCAAAAATTTCTTAAAAAAATCGTTTTTTTTTGTCTTGCGACTGACCCTCACCCCTTAAACAAATTATTATTTTTTATAACTACCTTCTTTGAACGTAATGATATAAAGTTAATTGCTATAAAGCCGAGTGAGAAATAAGACGTAAATGAACAATTTTTATTTTAGAAAAAAGTATTTTAAAAAAGACCGACATTGTTTAACATAATTATTCTCTTTGGTGTTTATTTATTATTTGTTCATAACTGGCTTCATTTTATGGGTATTTCTCCTTATATAGGTCACTTCCTCTTTCTCACTTAATATCGTTTCGAATATTTATTGAATTATTTTATAATTTGGTAAATTTCTTCGTTTTGATAACACTGATCAAAAGCATAAGAGAGATACAGACTATTTTACCCGAAAAATATATTAAACAAGCTTTTCAATTTTATCTTTTAAACAAGTAGAGTCATTTTTACTGCTCATAATTGAAAAAGGTTCAATTAGAAATATTAAATCAAAGTTTCCATCAAACAATGTTCAATCTTCAAAATTTAATAATTTTTAATTTTAGATCTTCAAAATTGAACTGTGCAAAAAAAGCATTCAAAATTGCATCATTGTGTATTGGAAACATTGAATATTGAAGAGTCTTCAATTGCAAATATTTTTTTAACTAAAAATGTAACAATTTCATTTTTGGTTGAAAATTCACCTTTATTGTCTTAGAAAATTAATCTTATTTGTTCAAAATTTAACCTTATTGTTTCAAGTTGAACTATACAGTCAAAAATTTATTCTTAAAATTAATTTAATTAATTTTGGTTGTTGTTGGAAGTTAACTTTTTCAACTGAAAGTTTCTTATTTCACGGTATATTCAAAGTTTCATGTCTTTTTTGAAAATGTAACTATTTGGGTAAAAATTCCTTTTTTTGTTTAATGTTTCATCATCTTACTTAAAAATTAATTGCTTTGGTTGAAAATTCCTCTTTTTGGTTTAAAAATCTTTGTTTTGGTATAAAGTTCTTTTCTTTGTTTGAAAGTTTGACTATTTAGTTAAAACTTCATTCATTTTACTAAAAATGCAATACCTTTACCTGAAATGTTAGGAATTCAAAGCAATTTAAATTGAATTTAATATAACACCCACAATAATTTTATTTCGAAGAATTTATTCTGCTATCTTCTTCAAAAATCTTCTTCTTTTCCCTCTTTCTTCGAGCATTTTAACCTTAAAAGCCTGTTACCGGTACAGTTGAAATAACTGTTTTTTTGGCTTCTTCATGTAAGTGTGTGTGTGGAGGGTGTCGGGAGGGCGACATGCATTTTAGGCTCTGAATTACCTACTATTGAAACTATTCAACACATAGAACTGCTGTAATATCTTTGGATTTATTTTTTTTTAGTAAGTTTTGACCAAGCCCAATCCCTCACCGCACTCGCCACCCCTTACAAAAAAATTATTACGTTTGCAAAATTATGATTTATAGTAAGCTTAAAAATGTAGGCTAAAAGTTATAGGTATATTATATTGTTATATTTACCAATAAAATGGAGAATACCCGCCAAGGATAAGAGGAGAGTATACGTAATCCTCATATTTTCCAATTAGAGAAAACGCGGTAATTAATGTATTATGGAAGAGATTTATTAACAATATAACTGATAAATATTCTAGTGCTTTTATGGATTTTTTAATAATTATATCATATAGTCCTTATCTTACATATTTTACGCGTCAAGTTAAGCCTTATCAGGTATTTACATTTAATTAGTGTCAGTTTCATATAAAGATTTATCTAATATTTGATGTATGTACGTTTCAGCGAAATCCGTTATTTACATTGCAAATTGATATCGTGTCTACTATAAGCGACCATTTAAAGTTTTGGAAAATGATTATAAATTATACTGCTATATTATTATGATTGTGATTTTGTGTTAATGCGCTAGAAACTATGAGATTAAAACACACAAAAAAAAGATAAAATCGAACCAATTTTGGGCCTGATCTCACCTCTGCCTCCTATTCTATCAAAGCGATTAACATCTGATTTTGATGAGAAGTCTCTAGCAATATATTCTTGATATATATTGCAATCCTTTTTGATATCTGGAAAAGTTTTTAAAATTTTATGAATTTAGTGTCAAAAATAAAAATTCAGAGATGCCATAAATAGTAAAAAAATTTCAAGTATGCAAGATATTGAAAATTCTTGCAACAATTATTGAAAATATGTTACTATAGACTTTTCGTTAAAATTTGGTGCTAATTGATAGGATACATTAGGCTCCAGAGGTTAGCACAGGTAAAAAAAATTATTTTCTCACAATCATTCTCAATCATTATTTTAAATTTTGCCTAATGTTTGGCCCATAAATGTATCGCAAAATGTTCTCTATATGTATTTCAGGAAGATATAATGTCATTTTTGGTCCAAGGAATTTTGAACTGAGTTATATGTGAGATGTTAGCTTATGATGATATGTGAACGGGGAAAAATTTTAGTTTGGACTGGGTTTTCATTCCAAAGATATTAGTTTTCTAACAACTCCCCAACTGTAACGCTCGAATTTGGCAGAAACAATTGAGTAAACTGTAAAAACAAAGTATTATTTCAGGGCTAGTTTCAGGTATTACAATAAGACTCAGAAAAAACAGTCGTAAAAAAGGGATCTCTAGTTTTTACAGTGTAGAATTAGCATTTGAATGTTCTTTAGATTTGTCAAACACTTCTAAATGTTTCTTTGATGTATTGTTCATATTCCGCTTTCCAAGAAAAAACAATGCCGATTTGCGGCCAAGGCTATTTTCAGGCAACCGCCAAAACTGGACTGAAACTAGGAGTTCGGTGTATTCAACCCTTGGAAGCATACATTTTTTTAGCGATATGTTTTTTATAAAACTTCGTATACATGGGTTTTTGGGGTCACTGATTACAAATCCGCGGTAAGATTTCAAAAATTAAAAATGGCTGGTCCAATTTTGACAATAAGGAAAATCACCGACAACTTCAATTTCCTGAACTGACAATAAACGATTTGCAATATCTCAGTCTCGGGCCATATTAGTTACAAAATGCGATCTCGTAGTATGCAAAGCATCAAAAAGACGGGATTTTTCGGTCCAGAAGTTCGAACCGAATTCAAAACACCGAACGGAACTATGCTAAGTATGGGATTTTACTTAAAGATCCTTTGCTTGTCAAGACATACATAAAATCTAGATACCGTAGTGGAAAAAACATCACATTTTCGTATTTATTGATAAAACTAAAACCGGACGAGATTCAATAACAGAATACTATTGTATATGTGAAAGTGGTGCTCGAACAGTTGGTTGCTGTAGTCACGTCATAACAATAGTTTTGTATCTTGGATATGGTCAGTATCATGGAATAGGTATTCCCAATCCTGACATATGCAATGTGTCTATTACTTTTTCCAAAAAAGACATAAGATAGAATAAATATTAATATTTGTTATCGCTTTGAATTGACCATTTTGAATTTAAAACATCTGACATCAGATTCGTATCCAACCACCCAACAAATGCAGTAAAAGAAATGGTATGCTAGTTCACTCACAATTAAACTTGATGTGAAAAAAGGAATTTTTAGAGTTGATTTGTTTAAAACTTAAAAAACCTTAAAAATATTTTTTGAATAACTCTCATAAATATGCGTAAGTATTATTTTGTAGATCTTACGGTCTTCATTAAAGTTAAAGAAATAACAAACGAAATTACTGAAGAGTTCGTTGATTAATCATGCTGACGTTTCGGCTATCACTTCGTGCCTTTTTCAAAGAATCTAAATAAATAATATACAAATATAAATAACAACAGTTTTTAAAAATATTGAAATAAAAGAAATAAAAATACCTGTGATTAGGATCTTGTAAGAAACAAGAGTTTTTAAATTATACACCATTAAATACACCATTATACACCATCGTATCGTAGGAAAAGGCCTCAAAAATTGAAGAGGCTTTTTTATATACAGACTACATCTTAAATTAGAAAAAAAAAATCTTCATAATGTTTTGGGACAAACGACGAACATATGACTTTCAGAGAGTCCTTGAACATAAGGTAACGTATCTTTTAGATCCGATTTTTTGTAAGTGTCAATCCAGTTATTTTTCTTACTAGAACCATTATAGATATCATGAATTCGTTCTCGAATAATATTATATATTAAAGGAAGAGGATAATTATTTTGAATTTATGTGACTTTGATTTGATCTACTTTCTTCTTCCTGAATTTTATATGACTCAATTTAATGCATCTACCAGACCATATGAAGCTTTTTTAAACCAATTGGCAATTAACTCACCTTTAGGTGTTTTTATAATTTGTAAATCAAGATAATTAACTGAAGTGTTATGTTCAAGTTCAAATGTAAACTGTATGGAATTTTTAATAATATTAAAAATCTTTATGAAATCATGAATTTTTTCTGTAGAAACAATAGCTAAAATATCATCCACGTATCGTTTGAATAAAATATGTCTCAAATTTAATTTTCTTAAAGCTCTTATTTCTGCAATCTCTAAAACCAAATTTGAAACTATAGGAGACAATGGAGATCCCATAGGACAACCATTTAATTGTTTATAATATTTACCATTAAAAGAGGAAACCATGTTATTGAAAACAGTTATAGTAGCTATTAAAAAATCATTTTTTGTTATTTTAGTTAGATTATGTTTTAGTATTAGTTTTGCTTCAATGCAATCTATTTCAAGATCTAATGGAATGTTATTAAACATTGAAACAACATCCAATGAAACTAAAGAATATGTTGGAGGAACTTTAATTGTATTTAGAATGTCTTTTAAATCCCAGCTATTTTCAACAAATGATTCGATGTTTCCTGAAACCGGTTTTAAAACATTAGGAATATATTTGGCTAAGTTGTAAGTCGGAGATCCAATTGTGGGAACAATATACAAAATAAGACCTACAAAATAATACTTACGCATATTTACATTGATGGTCGAAGAAAGGCATGATTTGATTTGATAAGAATTCTTATCAAATCTGATTTTTAGCTATCATAAAGTCAATATTAAACGCTTAAATACCTGATGGTAAAAAAAAATCCAGACAGATTCATAAATTCTATGTGTTGCAGTCAAAAAAGATGATCAAGGTGCATCCTACATAATACGCCATGAGCTGCTAAGATGAAAAACTTTGACTTGCTATATCTTTGAAATTACTGAGCAGTCCAATCTAAACAAAAAATTTCCATGTATGTCTTATGATAAGGTGATATTTGACGCTCATTTTTACTTCAGAATCTTAGGGCCAAAAATAGGCGAAAACCCCCTTGATTTTGGGTCACTCTTTTTTTATTTGAACTGATGAAACCTGAACTGTAAATTAAATCACTTGAAGTGTGACTCTCTTTAATGTTGTACTTTTAAACTTAAAGCATAAAAAAATGCTTAGATCAGAAATTATATCATTCAAGTAATTTTAAGTTAGAAACATTATAAATTGAACGATTTTAAATTATTTTTTAAATTGAACCCTTTTTAAATTATCAGCAAAATTATTTTTATTTTAATTGGTTTCAAATTAATAATTGTTCCGTTGTTATTTATACATTAAAATTCACGTCATTGATAAACAATTTAAACAAAATTGTAATTGAGCAATGGAAATTGTAACATTCAAAGTTTAGCATTCAGAAAATTTTAACGATTCAACGCTTTATGTTCCAAACAATTTAGTTTTTAATCGTTTATTTGCTTCCTTATAGAGGAAGCTTTGTCATGGTAACATTTTCCAAAAATGTTAGATTCATTTAATTAAACCTTTCTCAATTTAATAATGTCTAATACAATGTTCTAAGCAATTGTCCGGATATGTGTGCGGATGTTACACTTTTTTGTGAACACGATAACTTGAAAACTTTTGCAGATAAATTGATGAAACTTGAAAGGCTTATTTTCACCACTAATGTCTTGAAACTGAGCAAAGAATTTCAAAAAATATACATTGCATTTTTTTTAGCAAAATAATATTTTTTAAATCGGTTTTTATTGTGAAACTTTCTTCAATAACATAATTCAAAGTTGATGCAAGAATATAAAAGAATCCTTGGTTCGAGACTAATCGATTCCCCTATAATATTAATACATTTCGTTAAAAAGTAAGGAAGTTATCGTGATTTATATTATATTGAAAATCTATTTTTATAGTAAAAATTTTCTCATTCTCATAATGTAAAGTTGATGTTTGAATAGAAAGGATGTGTTGATTCGAGACGACTCGATTGACTTATAATATTGATGCATTTTATTGAACAGCAAGGAAGCTATGGCAATGCATAATATTTTTAAAACCCGGTTTTTTGAAAGTTAGTTTTTTAAACTTAATTTAACTTAGCAAAAAGCTGACAACGGAATAGTGTGCGATCGACTTTCCCCCTTCCATTTTCCAGCTCGAAAAATTACCATTTTAAACAAAAAATTGTATTTTTCTGATTTGTCATTGCATTTAAAAAATTGTTTGCATTATTTTGTAATTTTATATTTCAATTTTAATTTTGAAACAATTTAGTTTTGAATCGCTTAGTTTTTAATATTTGGTTTATATTTGCTCATTTTAACCAGACAGTCAAATATTGCTAAATATTTTTTTTTAAATTCCGTTTTTAATTTAAAATTTTCAAATAAATGGGTTGCAAGTGTATAATTTAGTGCTTACAAACTTCTGAAAATGGCACTGCATCATATATAATGCAGCGTCATCTTCAGAAGGTTCATCTGGGGTATGCTGACTAACATAAGACTCCACCAGTACATGACTAATAATTTTCTATCCTTTTATCTCAATCAGAAATTAACTAAAGCTTGGCTAAAATACAAGATTAGGGCCTAAATAAATGCACACATTTTTTTAATCACAAAGAATAACAAATATTTAAAGTGCCCTAAAGAATCCTGACTAGAAATAACTAGTGCGGTTGTTCAAGTGACATTCTGACCACTGCCCTAATTAAAATGCAGACAAATATGGCGTTTTCTACTTGAGATATTGAAACAGTAAAATTATTTATTTTTTAATTTTGGTTGGTCAAAGTTTTAATGGTTTAAGTCTTAAAAACTGCATTTTTTAATTCTTTAAATTGAAAACATACGCTTAAGAATGAAGATTTAAAGTGGAAAATATTGAAAATAAAATATTATAGAATTACGCATTATAAATTGAATTATTTCATAAGTGAAAAAGTTAACCATATAATTGACCATTGACAAAAGTTGAACTTTAACTTATTTTAAACTGCAAAACCAAGTTTTTGTTTGACATCCAAAACAAGTTCAATAAAAGCGGTGGAAAACGGTTAATGTTTTCTGTTCGGTTTTTGAATTTTCGAATTGAAAAAGACTTTGCTACGGACAACAACATGAAAAATTAAAAACAAATTTTTGTTGAAAGCTATAGCATTAGTCAAAAGCAAATTCAAATAAAGTTTAATATTTCAAATCACTGTATTGGGAATAGAAAAATAAGCATCTCATTATTTTGTTGTTATGTGCAAAAAAAGTTCGGCATTTTCTAAGCGGTGAAATAGTTCTAAAAAGGCATAATTCACCATTTGGAAACGCTTTAAAAAGTGCGAAATTTTTGTATACTTGATAAATACTTACATGCTTCTTCGACGTAAACTGGAGACATTTCAAATACATGTATAAGTTTATTTAAAAAATGTGCAATTACAAACTGTAGCTAAAAATAATTGGTTCTAATTTTACAGTCCATATGTAAAATTTTAATTATTTTGAAATTCTAGAATCAAATACAACAAATTTTTAAATATTTTCTTGGATCGGGTGCCAAATCACACTTTTTTTGCGAGGCTCATATGATTCGAATTATTACAGCATTTTTATTTCACAAACATGTACTTATATTCTTCTCGTTTTAAATATTGATATTTTGATATTACCCGCAATTCGCAAAATTCCTCAAATTAGTCAGTTTTCCAGCACATAATCCAGACATTTTCAGCATCAGAAAATACTGTACTTATTCGTAATTAAATGTATTAAGAAGTTTTTTTAGAAAGTAACCTATAGAATTTTTATGAACAAAATTTGAAAAGCCATATTAAACTTTATGAAACTTTGCAAAAATAGATAATATAGGCAAAATAATTTTAATTAAATATTGCTTGGTGTGGGAGATTAATAGTATAATGTAATAACGGCTTTTTAAATTTTATTTAAAACTTTTGTGCAATAGTTTATGAAAAAATTCTCTTAAAGTACTTAATTATGAATATGTTTTCCTAATCATCTAAAAGACAATATTTATTTTAAATCCTGAATATGAGCTGAGTTCACGATGATTGTTTACTATTGCTATGGCAGATTTCAAAACTGTAGATGAGGCTCACAAAAATTTCGTACATATTCAATAAATCTGTACCTGCGTCAAAATTCATGAAGTTTTAGTATAATTCTTAGTAACTTATAAAATTATTAGAGTTTTTGAAAGTCAAATAATATCAATAATAAACACATATTACAAGAAATATAATGTGTAAATTTGAATCAAAATATGAATGTTTCAAAATTATACATTAATTATAAATGTAGATTTGTTGGTGATTATTCTGTATAACTTGTGTCTCTCTTCCCTTTCATGAATGAACACCAAATTTTGTACTATTAGGTACCAAATAAATTTGTTGTTGTTAATTATCTTTTCAAGTCAGACATTGTTTAAAAGATTTTAAAATTCAGTAAAACAGGTTCCTAATGATTATACAAACTATATAGAAATAATGTATAATATTCTGGACTACAAACAAGTGATTGATTTATTTACCTAAAGTATGATTTCAAATTATTTTAAGAGATTTTTACAAATTTCAACAATTTTAAGGGATCTGAAGGAACTTACAAAATTTTGAAGGGATTGAAAAATTATAAGTTATCTAAATGCTAAGAATTTCAACGGATTTCAACAAATTTTACAACATTCAAGAGATTTTATGGTAGATCCAATTGATTTAAATGATGTATGGGATTATAAATATTCAAAGCTATTTTAACAGATTTCAGAGAATTTTAAGCTATTTAGAAAATTTTAAGTGATTTCAAAGATTTTTGTCGGATTCCCAAAGATTTTACACTCGATTTTAAGAGATTTCTAGAGAACTTAAGAAAATAAATGAAATTATAATAATTTAAAGAAATTCCTGGCTGTTTCAAACATTCGAAGGGATATGAAAGGATTGTAAAGCTTTCAAAGGATTTTGCCGATTTTAAGTTATCAAAGGTCTTAAAGAATTTTGTAAGTTTTCCACATATTTAAAGGAATTTAAGAGATTTTTACAAGATTAAGGAGCTTATTAGCACCTCCAAGTATTTTCAAAGATTTAAAATTATTTTGACTGATTTTTAAATATTTCATTGCAGAAAATGATTATAGGCCTATAATGATTTTTTATAATATTTTTTCTTCAGGGCACTTTGCAATTTCGATTGAAAGTCGCATATGAGATTTTTGTATTATCTTATTTATTTTTCAGAGTTCTTTAATAGTACATATTATTATTAATAATTTATTGGGAATAATAATTAATATCAATATATTATCTGTCGTTAAGACAATAAATGGTTTTTATATTTGTAATTTTTTTAAAAGACACGTCAGCGGTCATTAACTGAGGACATATTTACGTATTTTTCTTCAATCACGAACCTCGGAAAATTATTATAAGCTTATATTTATTTTCCTCCTAAAAAATTTGCGTGCGAGAATAAAATCAACTTACATTCACCTATCTACAAAAAAAGATTGCGGCATTGAAGAAAGATTGAAGTCTTAAGCGCAATAATACATTAACTTTTTATAGTAACAACTACTATCGGCGCAAAAATGATAGGCATCTGCCTTTGAAGCTCAATAACTCAGCAAAAAAATGCTAGAGTAATAAGGAGATAGTCATTTGAAAGCTAAAAGTGTTCCACGTAAATGAGTCTGAAGACGTCGATGTAAAAAAATTTTTGTGCTTTGCAGAATGAAGAATGTAAAAAAAAGTAAGGAATTTCGGGCACATTTAAGAAGAGTCAAATTAAGAGCATTATTTCTTATACAAGAGGCAGTAGGAAAAATTTGAAAAAATTCGTGAATATGAGGAAAACATTTGTGAACAAATTGCAGTTGACAGATTTGAGAAATAATAAAAATTGTTGCTTAAAATTACAAAAATGTACAACTATATTAACTTCTGTTCTAATGAAGATATTAAAGCGACTCTAACTTCAAAATGTAACGGATAGGCTCTGTAATTATTTACAATATCCCGGAAGGATGTGATTGTTTTATTTTTGGTAAAAATCGTTATATTTTCGGACATTTTTTTTTGTTGGAAAGTAAGTGTTAGTAACCAGCGGGTGTGCATTTTTTGTATGCTACCGGTGAGAAGAAGCGTCAATGCCTGGGCAACAATTCGGAAGCACGGGTCAAAGAAAGGCATCAGCGGTCGGCAGCAAACAAAGGCAGCCCCGCTGCTTTCTGACAATTGCTTTCCAACAAAAAAAATGTCTAAAAATATCGCGTTTTTCACAAAAAATAAAACAATTACATCCTTCCGGGATATTGTAAATAATTACAGAGCCTATCCGTTACAGTTTGAAGTTCGAATCGCTTCAATATTTTCATTAGAACTGAAGATAGTATAGTTGTACAATTTTGTAATTTTAAGCAACAATTTTTATTATTTCTTAAATCGGTCAACTGCAATTTGTTCAAAAATGTCTTTCTCATATTCATGAATTTTTTCAAATTTGTCCCACTGCCTCTTGTATAAGAAATAATGCTCTGAACTTGACTCTTCTTAAATGTGCCCGAAATTCCTTACTTTTTTTTACATTTTTCAGGCTGCAAAGCACAACAAATTTTT
>CAKNWW010346172.1:0-10042 GCA_932074435.1 Andricus kollari
CTTCCACCTTCAGCGGCTTCAGCGGCCCCAGGAGTCCCGCAGCACATGAAGTTGTATAAGCTTCAAAAACCTTTAATGGTCCATCTCTATAACTACCCGCCTCTCTTCTCCTCGATCTTTTTATGTCTTATCCGATCATCACTCTTCTACGCTCAGCGGCTCCATCAGCCCCGGCAGCGAGAGCAGCTTCAGCTCTAGCGACTCTTCCACCTTCAGCGGCCCCAGGAGTCCGGCAGCACTAGAAGTTGAATAAGCTTCAAAAACCTTTATTGGCCTATCTCTATAACTACCCATCTCTCTTCTCCTCTATCCTTTCATGTCTCTTCCGATCATCACTGTTCTACGCTCAGCGGCCTCAGCAGCGAGAGCAGCTTCGGCTCTGGGCACTTCTCCACCTTCAGCGGCCTCAGTGGCCTCAGTAGCCCCGGCAGCGAGAGCAGCTTCGGTTCTGGCCACTCTTCCACCTTTAGCGTCTTCAGCAGCCCCAGCATCCCCACAGCACATTAAGTTGTATAAACTTCAAGAACCTCTGTTCCTCTATCTCTATAACTACCCATATCTCTTCTCCTCTATCCTTCCATGTCTTAACCGATCATCACTGTTTTACGCTCAGCGGCTCCAGTTGCCCCGGCAGCGAGAGCAGCTTCACCTCTAGCGACTCTGCCACCTTCAGCAATCCCAGGACTCTCGCAGCGCATGAAGTTTTATAAGCTTTAAAAACATTTATTGGTCTATCCCTATAACTACCCGTCTCTCTTCTCCTCTATCCATTCATGTCTGATCCGATCATCACTTTTCTACGCTCAGCGGCTTCAGCGGCCCCAGAAGCCCCGGCAGCCAGAGAAGCTTCGGCTCTGGCCACTCTTCCACCTTCAGCGGCCCAGCAGTCCCGCAGCACATTATGTTGTATAAGCTTCAATAACCTTTAATCATCTATCTCAATAAGTACCCCCTCTCTCTTCTCTTCTATTCTATCATTTCTTATTGGGTCATATCTTATTAATCCCTATACTGGTCCCTTACTCCGTATCCTACTTTCATCCCTTCCATGCCTCTCTCCTCCATTTTCCTTACTTCCCCACCTCTGCCCCGAACCATTACTTCCCCACTTACACTAATCCTTATCAGCCTTCCTGTAACCGCACCCCACTATCACTCCCTTATCATAATTCCTCACCACCTACTCCCCATCCCTACCCACCAATCCCTCATGTAGTTATGTTACCTCTCTTCCAACATCTTTAGTTACATTTCCTACTTCCCCGCCGCTGCTTCAAAATTCCTTTACTTCCCACACTTCCCAGCCTCTAACTCCATACCACTCCTCCTTCCACACCACTCAGCCCCCTTACCGTCTTCACTCATTCCCCGTATCCCATAAAATTACTTCCTCCCCACTCTCCCATTTCCTTTTCGGCAACAAAAAATACAATGGACAGTTGGACAGGAAACAGACCAAGGCATAAAAAGACAATGTTTTTGAAGTAATTTTGGAAAAAGAAATTAAAAGAATTAATACTACACAAACAAATAGTTACATATTTGATAAATAAAGTTAAGTTTTCAACGAAAAATATAATAATTGATATTTCAAACAAAAAATATTTTTATTAAAAAAAAACCTCTTCTACCGAAAATATGAATTTTCAACCGGAAAATATACATTTTCGTTCATAAAGTTAATTTGAAACCAGGCAGTTTCATTTTCTAGCAAAATAAGAGAATCTTCAAGTCAGAGATGAATTTTCAATAAAAAAAAGTTAGTTTCCAATCAAATAGTTTATTTTTATACTAAGTTGTTAGATTTTTAAGCCAAAAAGACAAATTTTATACAAAAAAGTTGAATTTTGAACGAAATAGATGGATCAGGGTCAAGGTCATTTCAAGGTCAAACTTACAAAATTCATCGATAACCAATTAAGCGAGGGTATCTATAGGTTTTCGGGGTCGCTGAAGTCAAATCCGTTGTCCTTTTTGTCTTATCAGGTCAGGGCCAAGGTCAATTCAAGGTCAAACCTACAGAATTAGTCACTAACAAAATAAGTCAGGGTAATTATAGGTTCTCAGGGTCGCTGAATTCGAATCCGTTGTCCGTTTAGTCCCATCGGATCAGGTTCAAGGTTAGTTCAAGGTCAAACTTACAAAATTCATCGCTAACCAATTAAGTCAGGGTATCTATAGGTTTTCGGGGTCGCTGAATTCAAATCCGTTGTCCGTTTGGTTTGACCTTGAGCTGTCCTTGACCCTGACCTGATGGGACCAAACGGAAAACGGATTCGCGATCCCGAAAATATAAGACCCACCTAGTCTGGTCCGTGTTGCAAGGGTATTCAAGTATTCATTGCTTATTTATTATTTATGTACAATCTGTACATAGTGTAATATTATTTTACAATGTACAAATTGTGCCCTTCAATATTATAAGTCGCCCCTGCTCCCACTCCGAAAAAAGCTAACCTGCTTCTGGTATAAGGAAATAGTTCAGTGTAAGGTCAGGTTTTTTTCTCTTTCCTCTTAATTTGCCTAAAAGATTAATTTATTAGAAATCGGTGCCATTTTGTGTGAAATCGTTACAAGGTTTGACGGCTTTAGAACTAATACCCTAACCAGGTTAAGCCCTCGTTAACATTATTTCGACATTCATCTTAGTTCCTCCAGAGAGATTGCGACTTGAACATATAAATTGAAACATCTTGTGGAATAATAAATATTCATGTGGTTACACTTTTTATTCAATTGTTAATAAATCAACTTCCTCTTTTATCAGAAAAAAATGAGGATCACTACTGGTGCTCTGGTTTTCGCTTCCGTGTTCGTTGTTAATTCTATTGGTATGATGACCTGGTTTAAAAACAGTATGTATATTTTTTGATTCCTTTCCTGAAATTTCTTATTTTTGATTCGAAAATTTATCTCTTCTGACAGAAATTTTAGCTTTTTGTTCGAAAATGCAACTGTTTAATTGAAAATTAATATTTTTTGGTTGATAATTCAACTATTTTGTTGAGAAGTCGTATTTTTGGTTGAAACTTTAACTAATTTGTTAAAAATTCAATCTTGAGGGTTGAAAATATTTTTTTTTATATTAAAATATTGAAATTCGCCCATTTCTGTTTGTCCTTGCAGAATCAAGTCAGCCGGCGGCTCCTAACATCAATGATCCTAATGCATCTCTCCGAAAAACCTGTATACTAACTGATGCGGAAATGATCGCTCTAAAAGCTAACTACGTTCCAACGCTATTAAAATATAAACGAACAATGCACCCTACATTAAGTTTGTTAAATAAGGGAAGAAACAAAACAGGTTTCCTGCTTTTAGACGAAGATACATTATTAGTAATGAAGGATACTTTAGTCATTGGATGGTATAATAAGGGCAAGATTGAGCCATTATATGAGGGATGGTACAAGGTGGTTGCATTTAGTTTTACCTATCGATGTACACTAAAAATGAATGGTGCTTCTCGTAAAATAATGAATGTGGGCGGCGATTTTCCACATGCAAATCCACAACAACACGGCACTGAAACATTAATCAACCATGGAATACAAGGCAGCAGCCCCAGCATCTCCAGCCCCGGAAGATATTGAGTTGTGTGAGCTTCAAAAACCACTATCCCTCTATCTCTATAACTTCCCACTCAGTCTTTTCGTATATCCTTTGCTGTTCGATCATATTCTATCTTCCCCTCCACTGGAATCTTCCTCCTTCCCTAATTGCTATTCCTTTAACATCACCCTTCACTTCTTACTTCGCCTCCTCTACCACTAATCACACGCCACTACATTCTCTAACATAATAGCCTTCATAATCTCGCCCGCATCCCCTCCCTACACCCACCAGACATCATCATACTTTCCCAACTCCAAATTCCCACTCTTTCCTTTCTCTTCTCCAGCCCCGGAAGATATTGAGTTGTACGAGCTTCAAAAACATCTATTTCTCTATCCCTATAAATCCCTACTCTCTCTTCTCTTCTATCCTGTGCTATCTGATCATATCTTGTAATCCCCTCCATGGGCCACTTCCTCCCAACTTAACTTCCAAAACTTGAACGCTAATGCTACCTATTTCTTCCACTTCCCCTCCTCTACCACTATCCACAAGCCGCTGCTTCCTCTCCCATACTAGCCTTCATAATCTCTATCGTATCCCTTCCATACAACCATCACACATCATAATACATTTCCAACTCCTACTTCTCCACCCTTCCATGTTTGTTCCCTCGCTCACCCCTCCTTTGGATGCATCTTCTACTCCCTTAAGGCTGCGTCTCCATTTATCACTTCCCATACTTCCCCACCCTCTCCACACATCTCCCACTTTTCCAGTACTCACTTCTCTTAACCGCTCCAATCACTTTCCATTTACTTACATCCTTTCCCTTCTCATACTTCCCCTCCCGAGGGGCATTTCACGAGTTGCGGGCTAGGGTGAGTGTTAGGGATTTTCCTTTTACATGTTTTCCAGGCTTAGGACTGTCAGTACTTTTTACTTATCTGTTTCTACTATGCAACTTTATTTTCTTGATGCTGACGTGTTGAAATTTTTTTGAATTATATTGTCAATAATTCTTAGTTTTATTAAAATATTATAATATCATTGTTAAGTTGAGTGAAATAAATACTAAATAATAATAAATAATAGTTTGGGTGTTTTTCATTACCTTTATACCATTAATACATACAATATCAGAGTTATTGGAACTGTTATACCGCTGTCAAAACTAGCGTTAAAAATTAGAATAGCTTTTGACATATTCTTTTTTTTATTTATTAAAAAGCCCAAACAATTGTACAGTCAAAATTTGGTTAAGTTGAAAAAACGTTATCGACCGATAGCACAGAGCCATTATTAAAATACATTCTGCTAATACTCTAAACAAACGCAATTTTTTTTCTTAAAAAATGCATACGATGATAAAAACTTGTTTCAACAATTGTTGTTTGCAATGAAAATTGTTGATTGTCATATGATCTCTCTAAAAGTTTAGAAATTAGTTAACTAATTTTATGTTTTCCGTAGGAATAGTTTTTTATATAGGTACGACAGTTTTCTTAGCCACCTCAACAGTTTTGAAATCAGATAAGAATAATAATAATAATAATGATGATGCTAATACATTTAATACCTTAGAAGGAAAACATTGACGCCTATAATTTGTGAGATAATTGCTGCGTTCTATATGTGTACTCTAACGATTAAGTCGCAGTTACACTATCACCAAATTCTTCATTAAAGTGTCAATCAGTTTCCCCTCACCTTGTAAAAATGAGGATCGTTTATACTTTTGCTTTAACTTCGATGATCATCCTTAATTATACTGGTGAGTATAATACTATAATATATCCATAATTTTTAATGTATTTTAAGTTTACAAAAAATAAAAATTGATCTATTTAATACACCTCCTATCCTAATTTTTAAGTGTGTAAAAGCACACTTGTTCTACTTTCATCGATTAGCTCTTACGAGCCACAATGCGCGCGAACGAACATTGTAGAAAGAAAGAGCATAATGAATCTCAAGGAAAGCTTACAATTTGATTATTAAATACCTAGCTACAAGTGTGCATTCACATCACCTTACGAGCCACAATGCGCGCGAACGAACATTGCAGAAAGAAAGGATGATGTAAATTTAGATAGCTTGGAAATTTTTTGCATCCAAATCTTAGGCGAGTCAAGTGACGGGGTGAACCAATCACAGGGGAGGCTTCTAATTTGATTACGAAGCAACTAGCTACTATTTTTTTTACATTTATAATTTAATATAAAATAGTTTTGAAAAATAAAAACACTAAATAGTGCATCCATCCTGGATGTTAATATTCTGTAGAACACAAAGAGCACTGCACTAAATCTTCAATTGAAAAGAAAAAGACGTTGATTTTAAACACTTGAATCCATCGCGTGTGATGGATACCTCTATGCCCACTGTAAGAGCACTTTCCTCTGCAGGGTCAACCCAAATACGACCTCGTTCAAACGAGCGTCGAGAGCGAAGTCACGAACGATGTGGGAACCGTCCAGTGGCGCTAACAGACCCTGACTTTTTCAACTGCGCAGGCGTCGCGTAAAGAAGGAGTGGCGAAGTGAACATCAGTTTTCTTCCCCACTACACCATTGCGCGACGCATGCGCAGTTGAAATATTCGCTGTCTGTTAGCATCACTGAACCCGTCTTCCAGTAAACTAGCTATCAGTGCGGGTTGAGCGTGCTATGACGCTATTGGTTGGAAGTCCCCACTCTGCTCGGTGGAGAGGGGTCCTTCTACAGCTTGCTTTGTGGGATGTTCGCAGCGAGAAATTACTTTCTATCGGGTGTTATTACCCGTACATTATTAGAAGCTAACTATATTTAAGAGTGGTACGCATATTCAATTTGTACACGCAGTAGTTCAAACCTACACGCTACAACCTTGACAATCAACTTGGTAATTTAATACTAAAATTGGACTATATCTGTTGTTTTTTTTTTCATAGACTCAAGTTCGCAGACTGGTCGACGGAATCGTTATCAAACCCGGCGAAAACTAATAGATGAGAAAATTATTGAACAGTACGCTTCTAAGGAGATGTCGCGGACATTTTTTAAACCTCCCATTTCAACACCAGTTTCAAGGGCCTTACATAGGGGATTTGGTAGAGCAGAACGACGCCTGGCTTTACAAGCAGATACTTCTTTGGTCAAAAGGAGTCTTTTAGTTATTGGATGGTTAGATAAAGGCAAGGTTGCTCCATTATTTGACGTAAATAACAATGAAGTTGCATATCATATAACAGCTAGAAAGACACTAAAAATGAATGCTGCCTCTCGCCACCTAATGGGTGTTGGCGGCGTTTATGTTAATCCTGAAAATCTACAACCTGATGGCACCACAAGATACATCAGCCATGGAAGACGAGGAAGACACGGCAGCTCCAGCAGCGAGAGCAGCTCCGGCTCCGAAAACTCGAGCATCTTCAGCGAAACTAGCAGTTCTGTCGGAAGCACCAGCAGACATTGAATTGTATGAGCTTCAAAAAATCTAATTTTTTCGTATTTTCTTGTAAACAAATAAGTCACAGTAGGCATCATACACCTAGAAAAGAATTAAGTCTTTTAAATTATCACTCCCCCTTTTTCCTTTTTTACGTCTTATCCTTTCCTGTCCGCTCCGATCATATTTCATCATCCAGTCCACTTGATGCGTATTGCGAGGAGTTTTGGTACAAAAAATATGGTGTGCTTTTGGATGCTGCTGTCTTCGAAAGATTTTATCAAGCGAGCGACAGAGTATCTGGATTGATTATGCAAGAGAGAGCTCTCATTTTGAACGAGATGCTTAACGGTCCGCAAAATTTTGAAGTAGGTAAGCAGGAAATGGTTCTGTTTACGTTTAGAGTGGACCTAACTCCAAAACTAGCACTATCTCCGGGGTTCAAAGATTACACACGATCTTAAATATTTCCCGGGATTTCAAAGTAGTTTGAAGAGAAAAATTTTGTTTTTCACAGACGTGAATTTTAATCTTAATTTACCTTGCGAAAGACAAATAATAATTTCATTTTTGAATGACAATCAGATTCTAGTTTCATATTAGTCGCCAGCGCAGATGTATAGCACAGGTATGCTCATAATTTGTAAAACATTCAGTAGCTTATGTGTTCTCTAATGAGTCAGTTATACTGTTAACCAAATTATTCATTGAAGCATTAATCACTTTTTCCTCTGCTTTGAAAAATGAGGATCTTTCATACTTTTGTCTTCCCTTTGGCGATCATCATTGCTTATATTGGTGAATATAATAATATAAAATATCTCTAATTTTAAATATATTTTTAGCTGACCAAAAATAAAAATTGATCTATTTAGCAGGTCTCCTATTTCAATAGCTACTTTTTAAAACTCTATTTGTGTTTGTCAATAAAACTTTCGGAAAATTGATAACGTCTTTTAAAATATCCTAAAACCTTATTGCTAGGTCCTATAAAATTGATCCATCTCACGAGAATGCCTTGAAGTTTTGAAAATACCCTGAGATTTGTTCAATTTTTGCGAATCTTTCAAACCACCTTGAAATATTTCAAATCCCTGAAAATCATTAAAAATCCCTTGAAACTTTTCAAAACTATTGCAAGTTCCTTGGAATTTTGAGATATACCTTCAGATCTTTCAAATTCTTTGAAATCCACCAAAAATTTCTTGGAATCCTTTAAAATACCCTAAAGTATTTGTAAAGACTTTCAAAAAAATTTAGAAACAGGTGAATACCTCATTTTAATAGTGGTCAACTCTGGTGTTCTGTGGTTTAATTTATTAAAAGAAAAGTGACTAAAGTGATATTTCAAATTAAAAAATTTAACTATAATGTAAGATTGTACGTAGTACGGAAGTTATTCGTGTTACAAACAAGCTTGACAATGAAGAAATTTGATAAGATTTAGCTTGGAACTATGTTGACTCATTAATACATGCTCGCGTTCTTCAAATTCTATCCCGGAAGAAGATAAGAAAATCTTGATAAAAGATACATGTCACGAACAAGTGATGATATTTAGTTGGAAAAAATCTTACTGAAAACAAAAAAAAAATAAAATAAAATTGTCCCGTGAATCACATCCGAAATAAAAAATCTGATTTTAAACATAAATTAGCAATATGTATTATCAATATAATTATAAAGGGATTGCATTAAGACACAAAAAAGAAAACATGTAGCATCATTTAGAGAAGACATATCTAGTTGATTCCGTAATCAAAAATTGAGTCTACTGATTGACATTTTTTTAATTATTCTAACCAATTGGAAATTATTTCCTTATAGTTGTAACACTGTTTTAAGATCTTCTTTGATCATTCTAAATGTCTTATTTGAAAAAATAAACACCTATCAACATCGTCTTTCACTATCCTAATTCATTCTACTTTTAATGACCACCACTCAAAATAAAATCGAATCTCACTGGTCTTGACGGAATATCAATAAAAAAGATTAATTTTGTGGTCCCAATTATCTTTCCTTTTATTTTGCATGTTTATAATCCTTCCCTAAAGATCGGGTTTTCCCTGATGCCTGGAAAAAGACTGTCATTTGCCCAGTTCCAAAAGTTTCTAAACACTTCTAAACCAACTCTAATTAACAATTTGTATTCAAATTTGCCCATTTCTGTTTTATTTTCCACAGAATTAAGTTCGCAGATGGATCTACCGATGCATTTCCAAACTGAACCAATTCCAAGAACTGATGAGGAAATTATTGCAGAATTCGCTTTTTCGGAGATGTCACTAGCATCTTATGTACCTAACATACCACTATTAGATACGTTACATAGGGGATTTGATAGACTAAGACGACGCCTCAATTTAAAACCAGGCATAACTTTAGTAATAAAGGGTTATTTAGTCATCGGATGGCTGCAAAACCGTAAAATTGCTCCACTATTTAACCAATCTAACCAGAAAGTTGCATATCATCGAATCGTTAGAGTTATACTAGAAATGAATGATGCCTCTTGCGAGCTCATGAAAATAGGCCAAGATTATGTTAATCCCATAAATCTACAACCAGATGGCACCACAAGGTACATCAGCAATGGAAGACACTACAGACACGGCAGCTCCAGCAGCGAGAGCAGCTCCGGCTCCGAAAACTCCAGCATCTTTAGCAGAACCAGCAGCCCCGTCGGAAGCCCCAGCAGACATTGAGTTGCATGAGTTTCGAAAACAATAATTTTTCAGTGTTTTCTTGTAAAACAAATTAAGGGTTTTGTTTAGAGTTTAGAGTTTAGAGTAGAGAGTGCTACAGTTAAACCATAAATTCCATTCCTCCAACATAAATCCGTTTAGTTTGTGCAAAGGCACGATTTGGCCTTCAGGAGTAAGTGTAACCATAAATTTGGAAAATTAGTCGTTTCCTGAAGGCGTCCCAAATGGTGCCCATGTGGGCAAGGGTCCCTCTGACCAGTTTTTGTACGACGTTGCCGAGTCTCTTAATTTCCAAAATGCTACTTTCAAAATATTTCTCATTACCTAGCAACGTCGGAAAATCAGGATCC
>CAKNWW010346173.1:0-17331 GCA_932074435.1 Andricus kollari
GAAAAAAGTAACTACAAGTTTCTAAAAAGTAACCCGTTCCGTACCCTGCCTACTTAATTGACGAATTGATTCGCCTATTTTCATTTGTTAATTGTTGCGGTGGGCACACCCTAATAATTTTTAATATAACAAGCAAAGGGGAAACACTCACGATCGAATTCACAGCTATTTTTAAAATCACAGATTATCCTGATAGGATACCTCAAGTTTGGCATATACCTCAAAAAAAGATTTAAATTAAAATAAAATTAATCTGTATGCCTGGGCTAAGAGCACCAATTCTTGGCACCCTTCGCTGACTTTTTAGATAATACATTTTGTTAGCATGCTTTACAATAATTGGGCTAAGGTGAGAAGAAATGGTGCTCTTACCCTATATAGAATAAAAACTCTATAATTTATGGCAATACGTGATTATTTACTCTAAGGAATTCACCGTCTACAAGCTACATTCAGAGAATTATAGGTGTATGAAGAAAAATTGACGTTACAAAATATTGTATAAAATATAAAATATTTTTATTTTCGAAGTGTTTTATGTAATATAAAAACTAAGAATCATGAATCTTAATGTTTTTTCACAAGGTATGAAAATGTTGACGAAGTTTTTCTAAATAAAGAACTAATTATATCATTTCTTATACGTGTGGGGAACTTCTGTTTAAAAGTACAATTCGAAAATTCTTTGAAACTGGCTTTTTGCTGCCTATTGGAGATTCCTTGCATTCTTCTGGTGTCATATCTGCAACCGTGCCGCTATTCATGTTTATTTTCGCCCGTCTTTCATAGTCATTGCTTACTGTATATATTCCACGAAAAAATGAATTACTTTCCAATATTCCAAAGACGTCACCAGTGGATGTTGTTAAAACAATTTGTTCTTCGGTTGGCATGGGTACCAGGGCACTACGTTTTGATTTCACTCGAATCGGTTTATTGGTCGGAAAAGTGTATCTTCGAATTTGAAATGACCGTTGTGGATTCGAGTGGGGAATAAGCCGAATAATTGCAATTGTGTCAACTTTATATCCAAATACGGAAGTAAGACACTGCCTGGCAAGAGGAGACCTAGACCTGGCATGAGAAGGAGGCTCAGCAGGAGAAGGAGGCCTGATTGAAGAATAAGGTCTGGCAGAAGGAAGAGAACTTTCCGGAAAATTTTGTCTGTCGGAAGAATAAGAAGTTTTGGAACGAGGAACACCAGGAATAGGTTCACCATTAGGTAAGCAGTCAAACTGTAAACTCAACTCTGTAACAAAAAACTCTGACGATTACTTTTAATATACATATAATAATAACATAATAAACATAACATCAAATATAAATATATAATTATAAAATATAAATCATAAAATAAACATAGATTGGAACCTCGATTTTTGCAAACTGTTTTTCTTCGTTCCTAGAGCTAATAGCGTCCGCATTTTTGTGATGAGGGCAGCCACAGGTCCGAGAGAAAGGCGATGATCAGTCAAGCGTGACATATATCATGAGGGCCGCATTCTTAGCACATGAGTTGCATCAATTGAGTTGCAAAAATCGAGGTTCCAATGTATAATAATTTGCAAATCATGAACCCCTTGTGGCATATTGTGAAGCAGGTTTTAATGCATTGGCGGGTTTTTATTCTTAGAAACTTCTCACAGAGAAACCCCAAGCTTCTTTTCATCTTAAAATTGGATAAGAGCGCAGAAGAAAGTTGACAGCTACATTAGTAATTGTAATTGTCAATATAATACTCGTCAACAATGTTGTTAACTGTTTGCAACGTTTTTATCCAATTCTGTCTGATAAAACTTGAGGTTATGTAATATTTTATATATTGGTATTAGAAATAATTTATTTTCATTCACACACACTTTTAAGTTTTATTATCCACCGAAAACAATTTGAATTCAATCCGAACAAACATTTTAGTCCTTTTTAACACTGCCAACTATGCAAACTTTTTATTCAAGTTAAAGTAGTCAAAAGCTCAATAGGCTCAATAGGGACAAAAATGTATGGTTAACAATTTTTTCTCTGTGCAATTTAAAATATACTAGTATACTCCGAAAATAATCAAAAATTAATGATAAATAAACAAACTTAACAGAAAGTTTATCCCTATTCTCTTTTAACAAACGGAATTAATGGACCTTTTTTTTTATTCTCTAATTCAACCTAAACCCCGCAGATTATCATCAATGATAATAAGCATCGCAGAAAGAATTATAACTAATAAGCTGCAATTATACCGTTAAGGCGCTTCGTCAGGCCTGAATTTTTTCCCATGTATTACATAACACAAGTTTTCTCCTACACGGATGAATTGTTGGATGTAATATTTGTACCACACAATCTCAATGGCATAATGCCGAAGCTATTAGTCTTCGTTTTTTGAAAAATGGTCTTGTTTTTGTTATATTTTAATTAATCGAAAAATTGCTTCATTTATGCGCCTGGAATCGAGCAATCCGCAAACGGGGAAAGTGGCTAGGATGAACCTAAACCAGGCGCTCCAAATTTTCTCACTACAAATTGGTTTTCAGGCGTGAAGTTTATCGGAGACACTTCACATCAGGGGGTCCCTCGTAAATCATCGATCCTTCCTATTGTTAGTGTGTTACATGATTCGAGACGGTTGAACGAAATTGATAATTATCAATATATGAAAAAATTGAATTTTAATATGCTGCATTCGATTCCTTCCATAATTTGGAGACGATTAAAAAAAGATAGAAAAAAATCGGTCAACCCGTTCAATATCTGTTTGGAGTTTTGATACTGTTGACGAAAATGAATGTCGAAGTATCCAAAAATATAAATAATGTACAGGGTATCGAATGTAATTGTTGTAAGCAAATTATATTAACCAAATGTCAGGATATTGGAATTGAGCACATTTTTAAGTTAAAATTGCTTCATTTTACCAACAGGATCACGTTGGATCAAGAAAATTTGTTCTATGGTGTATTTTCTTTATTTTATAAACAAATTGTATAAACAAATGCACAGTTCCGTCATTTATAGTCCGAAATAGTTTTCTTTCTACTCGTATTCAAATTACATAAGCGGTGATATTTAGTGACGAAGAATTGTCAATCGATATTATTTGCTTTTGTTATAAACAAATTTTATAAACAAATGCATACTTTCACCATTTGCAGATAGAAAGTGATCGTTTTTCTGTCCACTCATCTTCAAATTATATAACCGGTGCTATTTGGTGACGAAGCCTTGGTCATTTGTTTTTTTATAAACAAATTCATTGTCTGGTGATTTATAGGCAGAAAATGATTTTTTTTCTCTCATCGTCTCCAATGCTCCAATGTGTTTGAACAATTCAAACATTTCTTCCTTGTTTTTTTTCATAAACTCATTATTATCTTTAATGGTAATACTTCTCAGTCACCATGAAAACTATTAATTTTTTGAACTATTTTCGAGTTTTTTTGGCGAAATATTGGAGCCACTTTAAAAAAAATTAGATTGCAAATTTTAAATTAGCTGACTGGAAATCCCATGTACATCAAACTTCATTCATATTAGATTATTTTTCAAATTTTTGTACACCTCATTACAGCCGCCATTCTGTTTTTGAAAATTCGGATTTCATATTAAAAACCAGCTGCCCGGGAAACCCCTATTCAATAAAATTCATTCAGATCGAATTATTATTTTCTGTTTTTGGGCCCCATATTGGAGCCGACATTTTGTTTTTGAAAACCTGGATTTTGAAATTGAAAATAGCTACTGAAAAACCCCTGTAAAGTAAATTTCTTTCCGATTTAATCGTTTTTTCGAGTAAATTTGATGCAGATCGGATATTTTTGTTGTTGTTATTTTTTCGGATTTGGACCACTGTGAAGCGCTGGTACCGAAACGTTAGAAGATTTGTATGACTCCAGTAAATATTAAAAATGTCATAAATATTAAAAAGAAATGAGATTGACACTCTTTCGCTAATATAATTTGAAGATTTTGGACGTAAAAATAACTCGTGCAAAGTTGCTCCGTGCAATGATGTCCGGTAGCCGATTCAAGCAAAGGCGGACATCATCCACATTTCCACATTAATTTAAAGTACTTTTGGGTTTTGCAATTCGTGTCAATTCCAAACTAATAGGAAGACTTTTCGAATTCCATTTACTGTAACACACATATTCTGGATTCACCCGGAAAAATATTCATATTGAATTCGTACTTATTTCGGATAAACTCACATGAATTTTGGAAGAAAATATCGATTGGGAAGGAATGCAAATTGGATCACGCAAATTCTTAATGCATATAGCTTTATAATCTTTCCTTAAAATTATAAATACATTATATTATTATATTTACCAATAGAATTGAGGATGACCGCCAAGGATAAGACAAGACTATGAACAATCCTCATATTTTCTAATCAGAGGAAAAACTTATTAATGTATTGAAGAAAAATTTGGTTGACAGTGTAACTAATGAATATTCTAGTACTTCATTTAGTTATACAGTTGGGTCATATTTATACCAGTCATATCCATGAGTTAGAGAGAGATGCTCTTATGTGTCATCTACTAGTGTCTCACTCGCACTTGCGCTTCCCTATATTGACTGAGTATACTCGTTATCTCACAGTCTGTAGACATCAAGTTTGTCTTTCTCAGATATTTACATTTAATTAGAGTCAAATTTCAAGGTAAAAATTTTGTTTTTAAGGCAGATTTGGATAATATAGAGTAGATAAGCTTACAACATTTACATACAATAAAACTGCGCTGACGTCAGATTTGATGAAATCTTAATATGAATCCTTTTTAGTCACAAAAATATTTGCTCAATTTGAAATAATATTCATAATTTTGAATAATATCTCGTCATATTATGAAAAAATCTCATCGCTACGTGTGAGAATTAAAAAAAAATGTCTCTCTCGACCTGCTGCCGTGTAGACGTAATTCGCCAGGTTAAGAAAATCGAGTCGTTTGAAGCACCTTATGTGACCATGTGGAACAACCTTGAACATTCATTTTTAAACGAGACATGAACTTTAATAGTATATTATGCGCCGAGGCGCATAATGAGGGTCTTCACGCGACGAACGGCAATGCTCGCAGGACGATCGAAGCCGAGGCGAGAGAAGTCCTGGGAGCATTGTAAGGGAGTCGCGTGAAGACCCGAAATGTGCGCATTGGGCGCATATACTATTTTGTTTAACGACGGTACACTTACAAGTTTTGTTGCTACAGCATAGAGTATCGTAATTTTGTACATTACGATACAGCGGAGTGTAATGTGAAGTGTGATCGTCCGCTGTATCGTAATGTACAACATTACGATACCCTAGGGTCTATGCTGTCGCATAAAAACCGCGTGTATGCACCAGTGTCACATAAAACATTTGAAATGCTCACTTGCAAACAGAAAAAGTACCACAGCGGTTTCGAATATGTTGACCAAGATAAAAAATAGTGAAGATCTCGATGTTCACTTGTTGCTAGCACATAACCGTTTAAATTCAAACGCTGTTTCCAAATTGTATCGTTACTTCAAAGTTTTAGTTATTATTTTCCTTAGGTATAAATTTAGACCTCTTTAGAAAAAATTAAGTATCAAACATAATATAAATAGAATTGCGGCATCCTCCACATATTAGGCCTTGAGTTTTTGCTCCTCTCTCAAATTATAATAATGATTTATTTGTAGTATGCAGTTTTCATCGACTTTTGCCAGATCCTTCCTTTTTGTAAGTATAAAATTAGCTTCGTTTTTTTTTTTTGACGGAGATGATTGATAGCACTGAGAGCACAATTTAAAACACATTTTTTTTATGAGCGATACAACTTTTATTGCAAAATATAATATATTAGCTACAGCGATTTGCCGCAAAGTACTGCGATAAAAATTGGATAAGCCTAAGCAAACAGCTTAAAATAAATTCAAACACGTGGACAATTTTATAACATTAAACAATACAATGAATCAGAACACCCGTCAACAAAAAAAAATAGCTGCTAAATCATGAACTACATCTTATTGTCGAAACCGGATCTAAGTATCATAAAGCGGAACAAAAATGTCGACGAACGTCAATCGGAAAATAGGGTAAGATAAGGTTAAAAAGTTCCATATTATTTTAATATCCCAAAATACTTTTTAAATCATGAATCTTAACTCAGAAAAAGGTAGAGGGAAATTATTCAGTAATAAAGACTACGGAAAACTATGGGTAATTTCCCGAAAAGAAAGCATGCATCGTGGAAAAGGGATCTTATCTAGATCTATTTTCCTTTGATTTAATTGCAAATAAAGCTAAGCATTTAGCAAACGCGATATACAAGAACTTATTAGCCTTATTTGAAAATATATATGTAAGAAATGAATATATAGGAATACCAAATAGGGGAAAAATGATATTTTAGCTATGGGTTAAGTGCCAGATTAGTTTGCAGTAAACTTTTTAGCAATTTAGTAATGATTTACGAATATTATAATCACAACGTTTACTGTACCTTCCAGTGATGCACTTTGGAAATGAATTCATTGAATAATGAGAATGCTTGACAATAATTTTTATTAGCATGATCATATTAATTGTTAAATATAAAATGAAAGAAATAAAACTCAATCAATTTTGCAAAAAACGAATCTAAATATAAAATAATTTCATTATGTTCATTCATCGGCACTATCGGTTGAGTTTGGTTCAAATTAAAGTAATTGAGCTTACACGAAAAAAAATTGACAGTCCTATAGAATTTTTTGTTTAAATTAGGAAAACCATTTCGATGTGAAAGTATAATGGACCTAGAGATCCTCTAGAGATCCTCAAGGGAGAGTTGGGACACGTGGGCATCGTTTCCGATTGGTAGGGCCAACATACAGAAGTCGTTCTTAGCGCCAACTTTTAAATTCAAATTCATTTTCTTTTTTTGTTTTCAAACAAACATTCAATAATAAATTGTTGTATAACTGTTTTAAAGTATTGAAAATTCAACTTACGGCATTCTGCAACATTTCTGTTTAAATAAAAAAGATGTTACTGTGATTGAGAAATTTTTAAATGCTAAGGATGTTGGATTCCAGTTCTAAAATTCAATTTGCACATTTTACAGAGCGAAAAAGTATGCAACTCCATGAATGTTTAATGAGTAGAATAGAAAAAATGAATAAATTTTAAGGTTAGAGTATTTATCCAATTTAATTGTCAGACGAAATTTGGTTTGACCGGTCGGCCTTCACGACCCAGTGGGCACAAAAACATAAACGTCCTGAGAGCGTTCTAAAGACGTTCCTAGTACGTCTTTAGAACATCAATTGGACTGACAAAAACGTCCTAGGAACGTCTTTAGAACGTTCTCAGGACGTTAATGTTTTTTTATCCACTGGGTATAGACAGTAAACAACAACTTTGAGTTGAGGTTAGACTTTACGCATGCGTTGTAAAGCATATGTTCAAATTTTGAGACGAATTCCGTATACCGGTAGACCCTAGTCGAGTGGTGGGGGTTTACGTCTCCCACCTCTCCCTATTAGAGGATCTACGAAAAAAATGAATGAACAAAAATTATGCACCTATAACACATCTAAAAATTTAGTTATAATCAATTTTTTATAGGACGCGTTGTTTTGTTTTAATTGTGAAAAATAACATTCCAAATAAAACTGAAAAATGTGTGGAAAAATGACGAAAGGTACGAAAAAATATCGATAGACAACAGTTGTTCACGCTAAAATGAGATACAAATTTGTTATTAATCATTTTTTGACAGGACGCGTTTTTGTTTTGTTTTAATCGTGAAAAATAACATTACAGTACCCTCTCACTTATCGCGAGAGGCTGGGACTGGGATTCGCGTTAAATGAGTTCCCCCACTACATCAAAAATCGTTTTTCCCTTGTGCTTTATCCTCATATCTGATTGGTTGAGAAAATCGAATCTTTTCAAAAAAGTTAATGTCAAAATTTGACAGTTGAATAAAGAAGTAGGAGAGAATTATCAGAGGTTACTATACTAATTTTACCTACAAATCCTTAAAAACTTCGTGTTGTCTTACAAGTGTTCTTTGAAAAAAAGTTTAATGTTTGAGAATTCTGGATAGGCAGGCATTTAAGTTTTTTCATTTTCGATCTAGAATTGCTAGCCATTTATGAATTAGGCACTTAAAATTAAAGAAAGAATCAAGTATTAACCTTTTAAGTAGGTTACATTAAATGTCAACATTTAGAAAAAAATGATGTTTACGCGCGAGCATTTTGTTTAATGCGTGCGCTTATACATGTGTCGGCGGTGGGGGAAAAACAAGTAGGGGAAGTCGCGATATCTGGTAGTGCGATAAATGGGAGGGTACTGTAATAATAAGAAATTAAATTTTTGGACAAACGCGTAGTTTTTTTTAATCGTAAGAAAACAACATTAACAATAAAAAAAATTAAATTTTTGGAAAAGCAATACAAGGTACGGAAAAAATTAATAAACAAAAGTTGTTCACTCAAAAAAACAAGATCTACAAATTTGTTATGAATTATTTTTTGATAAGATGCGTATTTTTTGTTAAAATCGTAAAAAAAACCTTGAAAATAAACAAATTAAGTTTTTGGAAAAACGACACAAAGTTCAATAAAATATTTTATTTTAGAAAGCGCACTTTTTTAAATTATAGAATCAAGACAATGAAAACAGATCTGATTAAATATAAATGCATATTATAAATTGTAATAATATAAATTGATTGAAATGATACATTTTTTAGGGTAGCTGAGCAATTCCATGTAAAATCATCTGAAGAATTTCAGCTATTGTTAGTAATTTTGATGAAAATAGTATTGAAAGAAAAACCCTAAAATAATTATTGAAAAAATCAAAAATCTTAGAAGGTATTCAAAAGGTTTAACCTTTTTTTCTTAAACTTTCATACCGTTGGTAATTTTAATGATATAAACGTTAATTTTTTTTAATTATTCGTGATAGGATGTCCTGAGCATAGGACCTGAAGTTATACGGCGACCAAACGCGACTTGGAGCAATGTGGAATCGAGGCGTCCATAGGTTCGACTTCTCTTCTATATCTATATATGTTTCGAAAAAAACTGGGGTAACGACGAAAAATTGAAGCCTTGGTAAGCATAATACATTCGCTATTTAATGTAATTATCAGTTACTTGTTACTTTTTTTTTAATTAATGAATTGTGTGGAGTAATTTCTTCTAAATTTACTATTCTATAATTCTTTGAAACTGGCATTTTGCTGCTTATTGGAGATTCCTTGCATTCTTCTGGTGACATATCTCCAACCGCCCTGCTGTTCATGTTTATTTTAACCCGTATTTCATAGCCATTTCTTCTTGTATATATTCCACGAAAGAATGAATTACCTTCCAATATTCCAAATACGTCACCAGTAGATGTTGTTAAAACAGTTCGTTCTTTGGTTGGCATGGGTGCCAGGAGACTATTTTTTGATTTCACTTGAATCGGTTTATCGGCAGGAAAAGTGTATCTTCGAATTTCGAAAAGCCGTCGTGGATTCGTATGGGGAATAAGCCGAATAAATCTAATTTTTTCAAGATTACACCCGAGTATGAAAGTAGAAAAATGCCTATCAGGAGGAGACCTAGACCGGACACGAAGAGGAGGCTCGGCAGGGGAAGAAGGACTGATTGTAAAATGAGGTCTTGCAGGAGGAAGAGACCTTTCTGGAAAATTATGTTTGTCCGGAGAATATAAAGTTCCGGAACGAGGAACACCAGGAATAGGTTCACCATTGGGTAAACACTCGAATTGCGAACTCAACTCTGCAACAAGAAACTTTTAGAATTACATTTGTTTATAGTGGACAATCGTATAATTAGTATATCATCAACCCGTTGTGGCAATATTGTGAGCAAGGGAAGGAAACTTCTCACAGAGAAACCCCAAGCTTCTTTTTATTTTAAAATTGGATAAAAGCGTCGCAAAAAGTTGACAGCTACATTAAAAGTTGTAATTGTCATATCATAGTGGTCAAGAAAGATGTCAACTGTTTGAGACGTTTTTATTAAATTCTTTTATAGAAAACTTGAGGAAAGGTAATCTTTTATATAATATTATTAAAAATAATTTATGATTATTCATAAACACTTTCAAGTTTTACTACACATACAATACACGTGATTAACGAAATTAAAAATCTTCAATGCCAACCATATCAGCTTTGGTTTGAGTCAAACTAGTCAAAGATAAAGTTGGTCGTCTTCATAAACGTTTTTATTACTGGCTGATTAGGGACAAAAATGTACGGTTGGAAATGTTCTTTCTGTATGAGTAAAAATATTCTATTATACTCTGAAAATCATTGTAATTGGTTATAAATAATCAGACTCAACATAAACTTTGTCTATTTTCCCTTTCAACAAACAGGATTAATTAACTTTTTTTAAATCTCTACTTCAGTCGAAACCCCACAGATTGTCATCGATTATACTAATCATGAGAATTAATTATAACTAAGAAGACACAATTACACATTTTGGCCTTCATTTTTTCTTTCTTATAAATGAATTCGTATGTATCCATGTTACAATAAGTCTGACAGAAAAATAGCAAGTGACACGTGCCAAAAAGACAATTTTTTTACCTACGTGTACGGAAAAATAACCTTTATGACCAATGTAACTTATAGTTTTCTTCATTTGACATCAGCAATGTATCAAACGTATGATCAAAACCAATCTTCTATGATAAGAAATTGTTTTTTTGCACATTCAATACACCGTACAGAACACGACGAGCACACACAAGGTCACCAAAGTTTCGAAAATTTGCACAAAAATTCATTTTAAAACTAATAGACTGTGTAATGTGTATCTATATTAAAATTGTTTTAAAACAATTTTTTGATCAATTTTTCATCAAATACACGCATACAGGACGAACCAAGCCGAGTCTCGATAACGTATATTTCTGTTACCATTTAGGAATTTGAAAATAACTATTTGTAATTTTTAGATACCATTTCTGAATGTTAATAAAAATTTAGTATATTTACAATAAAAGTTACTGAATTTCATTTTCAGCAAGCTAATTTTGTAAACTCAAATTTGTTTCTCCTTTTTTCAACCGTTGTTACAAATATATTTTCGATAATTGTTTCTTTTTTATCTTACGGTCCATTATAAAAAAAATATATTTTAGGTGTCAAACATCGTTTATATAATCACGTTTATCAGCGTTTCGGCACACAATGCTGGTCTTCATCAGGAATTAAACATTTCTCTGCGCTAAGTACGCAGAGTCAACAATTTGTAAAAATGTAGCTATTGATATTTACATGGATAATATTATTATTATTACATATTGGCATTGATATTATCTATACACGCCAATTTTCATCCTTGAATAAATTATATTCCGACATTTTCACTTTGATATAGATGTTCTATTTTAATGCGATAACAAGTAAGTCTTCAAACAAGAGATAAAACTTCAGACATTTATTTAGATAACAGATTAATGTATAATTTATAATTTTCCATGAAATAAACTGAGAAATATATGTAAATGTTTAAACCCAAAGTACTGAATAAGATTTGGAGAATATTGTTCATATTATTAAATTATTATTATTAAATAAAATTATGAATTATTAATTATTATTTAAATTTTATATCAATTAATTATTAATTATGAATTATTAAATACTAAATTATTATAAATTTAAGAAATTAATTTTTTTCAGTTTTATTATCAATCTAAGTTTTTTAAATTCAATATAAATACTTAAGATAATATATTTATAAATGGTCTTGGAATTACTTTTTTGTAGCCACTTGCCTCTTTCTTGGATTAATTTTTTAGGAAGTATTTGAAACTTTTAAATTTCTCAGAGCCTTTGAACACATGACATCCTTAAGTTCTGGATCTATTCGGACTTCTTTCGGATCAGTTTTCTTTCCTCTTATATCAGACTGTTTCAGATGGAAAGGCTAGGTCTTTGCACGGGCGACGTGCACAATAGAGTACTTCAATAAATTGACTTTCGAATAGAGGGCATGCCACCCCCTCCCACATTTTGTGATGTTCCCAAAAAAAAAATTCCCTCCAAGTTTGAGCAAAATTATTTAATATTAAGACATACCGCAAAGACCCGGAAAATTTTATAAAATTAACATGGGTAAATTTTCGTTTTCGGAATAATGAGATTCAAGTTTCTGGGTTTAAACTGTAGCTTGCGGGAAATTATTATAATTAGTATGAGAGTCTCTAACGAATAATTTCCGCTAATTTACTTTAAATTTTTAAACCCCCTTTTTATATGTGCAAACAATTTTTGTACCCTACTAGCTTATGGAAAGGAACTTTTTTTACGTTTAATGGGCAAATTAGTAATTTATCAGAAAACCGATTTTTGTTTCAAGATTTTACCAGTTGTTTAAACAATTAATTCTTATTTACCTTAACTTTTTCTTAAAGAGAGATAGAAAACTCCCATTGTTTGTTAACTTTGTCTGTTATTATTAAATGTCTACGTCACACAGACATTTCTAATCCATTATGTAGCAAATTAGTATTGGTTTGAAAATTTTTTTTGTTCTGAAATAATTGTTTGAAATTCATCTTTTTATACAATTAATGCAGTAATTTTTCATTTTTAAGAGCAACATTTTTTGTTGAAACCATTATCGAATTGCTTAAACAGTTTACTAAAGATTAATATTGTACATTTTTAATTGAATGAGATTTAAAAAATCTGATATTTTTCTCCAAATTCGGTTAAGTGTTTCGCTTATCGTTATATACAGGGTGTCCACGCTGGGGCTTACCAAAAATTATGCAACCTGTCTCACACGACAATGCTAATCTTATGGCCGTGTATTGCGGGTTGCATACTTTTCGGTAAGCCCCTGCGTGGACACCCTGTATTTCAATGTTATACAAATCCCTAAAATAATTAATATTTGTTTAAACAATGCTTTTCATATTAAACACGAACATTTATTTAAAAATTGATGAAAAGAAAACTTTCTTTCAGCTTCCAGAGCAATTCTTATCAGTCTGCGAGGGGTAATTTAAAGCAAAAAATTCAAGAAATAGTTTTAGAACGACGAAACTGAGCGTAATTATTATAGAATGAACTCTTACTGAAAAAATTGTCATGAACAATGAGAAAAATTGTTTGAACTAATATTAATTATTTAAAGAATTTGTATGACATTTAAATATTCAATGAAAAGCGAGACACTTGACCAAATTTAGAAAAAAATCCGATTTTTTATCGCATTTTTATCGAAGTATACACTTAATGTTTAATAAATTGTTTAAATGATTGGATAATACTTTCAACATAAAATGCTACCCTTAGCAATAAGAAATTACCTCTATAATTATAGAAAAAGATAAACTTCAAACATTATTATCTAATAATAAGCGACAAAGTTTATCAAATTAAAAAAACTAGAGTTTTCTACCTGTTTTTGAGAATAATTAACAAGTATATAATAATCGATTGTTTAAACAATTGGTCAATCCTTCAAACAAATATCAGTCTTCCCATCGTTGACTAATTGAAGGATTTGATTAAAGAACCGTTTATAACTTACTGGCGGTCTGTGGATTAAACGTAAAAAAGTACCTTTCAATGAGTCAGTAGATTATCAAAAACTTGTAAACAAATGGAAATTTTTTTTGACATTTTTAGGGCTGCATAAGAGGGTAGAGAGGCGTAAAAATTCAAAATAATTTAGCGGAAATTATTCTTTGAAGATTCTGTAACAAATTCTAATAATCTCCCGCAAACTTAAGTTAAAGCCAGAAACGTGAATCTCATTTTTCCGAAAACAAACATTTTCCCATTTCATTCCGGGTAATTGCGGCACCTTTTATTATAAACCGATTTGGTTTTAACTTGGAGGGAACTTTTTTTTTTGCGGAAACCTAACAAAATAGATTAGGGGGTACATAGTTGGCAATGTATACCATCCGTGCACGGCGCATATCTGTCTAGATTGACATTTGATCGTTTTAAGTTAGACGTGCATGTTGGGAGAGTACCATCTGTGCATCTCTGAATTTCGATGTGCACATTCGGAAATATATTATCTTTACACGTACAAAGTTGGAATCGTGCAAAGTTGCCCCGTGCAATGATGTCCGGTATCCGATTTATTTCCACTATAACTCAAAGTACTTTTTGGTTTTGCAATTTGTATGAATTGTAAACTAATAGGAAGACTTTTTGAATTCCATTTATTGTAACACACACATTCTTGATTCTCCCGGAAAAATTCAGATTGAATTCGTACTTATTTCGGAAAAACTCAAATAAAGTTTAGAAGAAAATAGAAATTGGGATAAAATGCACATTAAATCGCGCAAATTTTTATTACGTATAGCTTCAAAAACTTTCCTTAAAATTATAGATATATTATATTATTATATTCACCAATAGAATTCAGGATAACTGCCAAGGATAAGACAAGAGTATGAACAATCCTCATATTTTCTAATCAGAGGAAAAACTGATTAATGTATTAAAGAAAAATTTGATTACCAGTGTAACTAATGAATATTCTAGTGCTTCATTTAGTTATACAGTTAGGTCATATTTATACCATTCATATCCATGAGTGTGAGAGAGATGCTCTTACGTGTCATCTACTAGTGTCTCACTCGCACTTGCACTTTCATGTATCGACTGAGTATACTCGTTATCTCACAGACTATAGTCATCAAGTTTCTCTTTCTCAGATATTTACATTTAATTAGAGATTAGTTTCTGATGCTCATAGATAATTTTTGTTATAATAATTGCTTTTTCTAGAAGATTCTGTTTAGAATGAGATATGCATGAAGTTATTTTCTCTATTTTTCATGCAGATACCGCATTTAACTCTTAACGGTCACACCTCCAAATACACCTGCAGATATTTTTGGCTGAAAAAAATCATGAGTGATATTGAAACAATGCAAAATAGGAAAAAAATATCTTTAAAGCCTCAGTGGTAATTTGACTATTCGAAAAAAAACGTTAATGGCTAAAAAGCACAACCAGGTGCGAAAGTTGCATTATCCTGTTTAGGGCGAATAACTTCGCAACCGCAGTAGCATTTAGAGATTTTCACTCTTTCTAGACATTATTTTAAAGCTAATGATACAAACATTACCATTCAAAGTGTTTCACGTTCTTTAAAGGCTGTTTCCTAATTTTAGCGTTACTTCAACATTTTATTAATTACTTTTCTTAGCTAGAAATTTAGACCTCTTTAGAAAAAATAAAGACTGAAATATAATATGAGAGGAATTGCGGCATCGTCAATATATCCGACCCTAACTAAATTCTTCTCTTTCAAACTATGATCAAAAAAGTTAAAGACAAATGGATAGGGGAAACCACCCTACAGTAGATAGAAAAAATTCAAAAGCATTTAACTGCATCAGTTTCCACAGATAAAGAAAAAAATTCTTTTTGAAATGAAGCATACATATTCAATTTAATATTCTTATAGAAAAAAAGATCACGAAATTAGTCAATTAGCTGTATTAAACATTTTTATTAGACCTAGTCAAGGTTACGATTTTGACACCTCTGTCCCTCAATATATAATCGTTTCTGGTATTGCTCCTGGGCATAATAGAATACTCAATTCTCGATAATTATAATTGATCATTGGTATACTTACAATTAATAGTAGATTGTACAACAAGCGGAATACCGCTCATTGCACACGATGCTTTCCTTAATCAGCGCGCAGATGCAAGCGACCACGTTTGTTCAGAAGAATGTAAGTTGCGATGCGCAGTTTCAGGGAGAAGGGGTAGATTTGGGATGCGCATGGCATTACTTACTTCTCTAGAGGACTAAATGCCACATTACTTCGCAGTGACGTCACCAACCGAGTAAAGACCAACTGAGATTCTTCTGAAAGAACGTGTAGGGCACAAGTTCCGGCGCGGGTATTTAAGAAAATCAGTTTTTTGAGTAAATAATAATTGGAACTATGATTATTTTACAAAAATCACAAAAGCTTAAATTATGGACATTTTTTTCTCTGATATTCGACGAGATTGGTACGATTGGTGCGAGTTGTTTCATCTTCATACTATTAACTCTGACTTTCGATTGCAGAAAAGTACAGAATTTGTCCATAATTTACTCCAAAAAATGATAACTTTTTGATAATTAATAACTGACACTATTTTCTTAGTTTATAATTCACAATAACCTAAATTTAAAAACTTTTCGAATCAAAAAAAAAAGAAACAAACACAACCTTCAACTCAAAACAACTGCGAGACAGTCGCAGAGCAGCCGATTTGACAGCGAAATTTTTCGCAATTTTGCGATTATCTACTATTGGAAAATGTAATGTCCAATAAAAAGTCCTAAGATATTTATAAATATTAAATAAAAAACGCTTTGTATGCATAAATATTGTGCATTGAACTTTAAGCTTTGATTCTAATGTATAAACATGACATAAAAATGTTTCATTAAGGTAAAAAGTATTAATAAAGAGGAGGCGAAACTTTTTTTTTCATGGTCAAAATTAATTTTTTGCGTTCACACATTAATTAATTATAAAATTTTCATAAAACTTCGTCATAAAATATAGTATCCTTGATGAAATATGATATTAACAAAAAAATGAACATTTTTTGTCAGTTTGCCAGTTAATTCAGATTATATCTACTGTAAATCATTATCTGCTGTAGGGTGGTTTCCCCTACCTAGCCTCTTTCCCAAAATGTGATTAGGTGTCTTTTATTTATTAGATTTCAAATGCTCGTAAGTATAAAATGTCATTATTATGAAAAATATACCTATATTATAATTATAACTATCAGTAACAATTTGAATCATTTATTGTTCAGATTTTTTCAAAATCCCAGAGGTTTCACTCGTTTCACTTAGATGATATACTGGATTCAAATTTTATGAGATAAGGTGAAACATCTATTAATTATCACTGTCAGTGATGTAAAACATGATTTATCATCCAGATCGAGGTCCAGCATCCGCGTCTGGATAAAAGTGCACTGCTTCAGAAAAAGATTAATTTTAGATTCATATTTGATATAATCTATGTCACGACAATCGTGTAGTTTAAACGAGTGTTTTATCTTCAATTTGGTACGCGTAATAGTCCCTTTTTTATTAATAATTTCAAGTATTATGAACTTAAAAGTTTTATTATCCAGATGGAGTCACTTTCCTGTATTATCTATTTATCGTTAAACCTTAAATTCTCTGGAAAATATCATTCATACCATATCATATTTTGATCTTTCGTGCTAGGAATAATCTTCAAAACTTATATTGTTAGTTTGCCTGGTTAAATCTGATAGATCATAGCTTTGATGTTGCAAATGAGGCATAAGCTTTCTTACAT
>CAKNWW010346174.1:6018-19176 GCA_932074435.1 Andricus kollari
TGTTGTGATGAACGTCTTTCAAATGAACAGTGGGAGCTTTTATCACAAACAGCAACGAAATGCACCTACAATAAAAGTCATATCGAGACAAATAGTCTTTCTTCAATTTTGAGTTTATTGCTGATATGTCTGACTCGGAGGTAGAGTAATGGACTGGTCTTAACAAAGACCAATTTAAAAATGTTCTGTCTTCACTACCATCTCTCGCCGGAGCGGAGCAAAAAAATTCAAGTACAGCACTAGCACTTTATTTAGCAAAACTTCATACGGGTGAAACTGATGAGAGGTTGTCCTCACTCTTTAATATACCTCGTTCATCAACAGAGCGATTGATGAGTTAAGCGAGAATCTCTCTGCTGAAAGATTTTGTTCCTCTCTATCTAGGTTTTTACCGAGTAGACCGAGAAGAACTGAAGAGTCATAATACAACAGTTGGTCGTCAACTATTTCTGAATGGACATAATGATCATTTAATTACCATTTGGGATGGAACTTATGTTAACATTCAGAAGAGTTCTATTAATAGATTTCAGCGAAGATCATTTAGCATGCACAAATATCGCCCTCTGATAAAAGCTTTTATTGCTGTCGCAGCCGATGGATATATTTTAGATGTGTTTGGCCCCTTTTCAGCTAACGCATCTGATGCAACAATAATGCTTGAGCTCTTTGCAAATAAATCTGGCCTCCGTTCTATCTTTATGTAAGGCGATGTTTTCCTCGTAGATCAAGGATTTAGAGATTGTGTTACCACTTTATTAGAATATGGATACGACGTAAGAATGCCTCATTTAGCTGAAGGTGGTCTTCCTTTGAGTGATTATGAGGCAAACCTGTCTCGTCTTGTCACAAAATGCCGATTTGTTGTTGAAGCCGTCAATGGACGATTTAAACAATCTTTCCGATATTTGGACAAGGTGTGGCAAAATAAGTCTGTTCTACATTTGATCGGTGACTATCAAATTGCGGCAGCGATTCCTAACGCCTTTCATGAGGGCATTGAGTCAGATATCGTCGATGGCCAGAAAATAGGTCAATTGATGCTTGCTAAAATCTCAGAGCCCAATCGACTAGCTTTATTAGTCGAAAGACAACGACTAAATAGGCAGTCTGCAAAATTTCAGACTATGGATCAGAATTCGTTGGAAGACTTCCCAAAACTATCGCTGGTCGATTTGCTAACTTTGGCTCTTGGATCATATCAATTGAAGCAAGCAAGATCCTATTATTCTGAACATGTGAGTCCTGATGGAGGTTATGAAGTTCAAGTCTGCAGACATGTTGGATCCCTTTCTTTAAACTCCCATGGTATTTATAATAGTGCCCCGAAGTTAATACGTGCGCGAATAAAATCTCGCCACTGTAATAGCACCAAATATTTCATTTATATTCTGGTTTATCAAGATGAAAGTGGCCCAGAGGCAATAGCAGGGCACTTTTGCCTGTGCAAAACCGGTAAAAGGCCTGCTGGGTTCTGTGTGCATACAATGACAGTCCTTTGGTCCTTAAGATGGGGTAGGTTTCAGTCCGAAATCAAAGAACCTGCCAAATTCTTGAATAATATCTTTGCGGTATTTGAAGAATCGGACGAATACGATAATACATGAACATTTGAATTTATGGAAAACAGTTTTGAGCCTAAATTACCAGAAAAAATCTATATTCTCGTTTGAAGTTTCGGTTTTGAGTCTATATAGGTGCGATAATTCATCAGCCTATATCGTCTAAAGGACAGGCCGGGCAGCTTCGGTCCCATAGACTTTTTTTAATGGCTTGGTGAGTGCTTTTCATCAGTACGAGTTTCATCCTGCGAGGCCAGGGGGCCCCAACCCATAAGGATTTTGGCATCCTCCTTTAGAACATGACTACTTTAATTGAATACATTTTAGAAACAAATACAGATTTTCGTCAGAAATATTAATTTTCTGACCGCTAAGCCGCATACGTTTTTCATCATATATACAGCATCGGTCGCCTAAGGTCATCTTTACAAAATTATTATTTTTTAAACAATTGTAAGAAAACCTGCTGCAGCGCTTCTACTTTTGGATGTAGCGGAATTTCAATCTCTTTTTTATCTTATATTTTGTTATTTAAATAAGTAACCAATTTTGTCGCCTGACAAAATCTCCTAATAAGCAAGGTCCTTTCTGAGCCAGCGGCAGTCGATTTTGCAAAAAAAAAAAAAAATTGTTTATAAAATCAACAATTGTTATTAGTTGATAAAGTATCATAAGGGAATGATTTTGCAGTAATTTAAAATTGATTCCGTTGAAGAACTGAAATCTACCGGTTGATCAATTTTTTTAAGGAACAATGTCTTTAAATTGAGAAATTGCTATGATATGCATTGTTTAATACATTTGGATATAACATTAACAATTACTTTGTATTTGAAAAAAATGGTAACTAAGAATAGTTTTTACGTATTTCCCGAACCAAAGGTGAAAAAAGTCTCCAAGTACTTTTAATATTGCAGTAGCACTTTCACTCATTCATTTGTTAATATTAAAATAAAAAATGTGGTTAATGTTATTACCTGCTTTTTATTTTTATTACATAAACTTATAACTGAAAAAAATGGGATCATTTATTTTTTTAATATAAAAAATGACAACTTTCTTGTTAATAAAAAAATAAGATAAAACTTAGCTTTCATTTAAAAAAAAAGCTCAAGTTGGATCAAATCGTAAGCTCTATAAACTAATTTGTCCAGACATTTTTTTTTGCCCCACTGTGCACCACGCCGGCTGCGTGTATTCCCTGGCGTATATCACTGGCCCAGTCCTTGCTCAATGCTGGACAAATCATAATGGACAAATTTTTACAAAAAAGTACAAAAAACTAAAACCATTTTTACAGGATTCTAACAAAAATATAATAAATTACCACCAAAATGACAGGAAAGTACAACTTTTTTGTATTATTCACACGAATTTTGTACTTTTTATGTATTTTTATATATATTGTTGTACTTTATTGTATTCCTAATTTTCTACAAGAATTTACAAAAAAGTACAACTACAACTACAATTTACAACTACAAGAATCTACAGGAATGTACAGGATTTGCAACTAAAAAGTTGTTCTTTTTCGACCTACGATGACAAATATTTAGAATGTTGCAATGAGATAATTTTAAATTAAGATGTATATATGATCGCTATTACAAAAAAGCTTCTGGGAATATTGAGAGACAATAATGAACAATCGTTATTAAACAACAAAAAACCTTACGTTTGATGTTTTTTTTTTCAAATACATATATAACAATCTATTGGACGCCATATGTCATGTAAAATTATGTCCTTGCCATGTGGTTAATATTTCTCATCCTAGGACGAAAAATAACAAATTTTTCAATACAAATAAAAATTGAACAATTGAGAAAGAATTGAACACGGTAAATTCAAACTCTCAATAATTTACGCGTATAAAATGGAAGCTCTTAAAACTTTTCAATTGAAAATGTTGTAATTAAGAGCCTTCAAAATGCAAAATTTAATATTTTCAACTTTTATACATTGTAAATTTCAAAGATTTCAACAAATTAAAATCCACGCTATCATTTTCAATACTATAAATTGAAGAATGAATCAAAAAAATTTATAAATTTTAAAAATTATATTATTTTAATCAATTTTAAGCTAGAAACATTAATTTATACATCAAAATTTGTATTGATATCTTTTTAAATATTCTCTATTTTATTTTAGAATCTTTTCAAAACTTCTAAATATATCTTAATCTTCTTTCTAAATATTCTTTTAGCATTAATTTTTCAAAATAAGAAATCATTTTTAATTTTCCCAGCAATCTTAAGAAATGTTATTTTCCTAAAACATTTAAAGTTCCTTAAAAAGCTTCAACATTTTATATCGAAATCTTCTAAATTTCGGATTTTTAATAAGTTTGATATTATTTTAAAGATAACTACTCTTGATCTATTACGGAACTGAAGTCATGTGTGTTTTTAACAATTTATATATTTTATTAAAAACCAACGCTTTTATTATTAATACAACAGTGATGACTGTGTCACTGAATGTTAATATCTTGCAAAATAAACTTATAAACACTTTTAAATAAGGTTTCTTTCATTAAACTGCATTTCACTGTCTGAATTAAACAATATAAAATTATTTTAAAAAATAAATAACATCTCTGATTTAAAATTACGTTTGATAGATGTGTATATTTAGGTAAAATGTTAATATGAAGAAAATGTTTCATTATCTGAAATTGCTGCTTGATCTGTGATTTATTATTATAGCAAAAGTTCTTGGTAAAAGTGTAATATTTGTTAAAAATTGTAGTATCTTGTAGAAACTTATATATCAAATATCTTACCAAAATTGACAGTAAAGTGCAAGTCAAAACGTTGATGTGGATTCTAAAACTATTGCTTGTAAAAGTGTAAATTTTTTTGTTTAAATTTGTACATTTGTACAATAAACTACCAGAATTTACAACACAATTTGAGGTACAATTTCCCAATATTTCCACTTTTATGAAATTTTGTATTTTTTTGCAAAGATTTGTAATTTTCTACAATAATTTTCGTAAAATTAAAAGTGTTTTGAAGAAAAAAGGCAAAATCCTGTAGTTTTTTGTATTACCTTGTAGAATTGTACAACAAAGTAAAAAAATATAAATAAAGAGTTATACAAATTATTGAGTTGTAGAAACTTGTATTATATTGTGAATTTTTTTACTTTTCTACAAGAAAATACAAGACAAAATTAGCTATTTATATTTAATTGCATATTTTTGTTAAATTTTGTACATTGTTTTTACAGAAAGTACATGTTTTAACAAAAAATTACAGTTGTAGAAATGTTGTACATTCTGGTAAAAATTTTTCCACAAGGGTGATTCAAGAATTAAACTTTGGTGTAGAAATTAAATGAAGAAAATTTCGTACACCCTGTAGATGAAATATTGTTCATATACACCCCCATAGTCTTTGTTTGGTAGACGATAATTGTCATGAGTCTATGGGCTATTGGCATGACATTAGTGTTGGATTCTACCACACCTTAGGCCATTGTAAATCAATCGTTGGTCACGATAAACCAGTTGGTCAAACTCTAATAAGCAAAAGCCAAAGAATATTACATTATTCCTCGGATATTAAGTTTCAAATGAGTTTGGATATTTCTTTGAAGTTTATGATGTCTTAATTTCACATTGATTTATTATTTATGCAAATCTGGAAGTGTCTGGTAAGTATATATGATTACATTTCACAAAGTTTTAAATTTTAAGATCATTCAAGTTAATATCAAGAAACAAACAGCTTTCAATCACTGAGAAAAATATTTGTCTTGAACTAAACATACCATTTTTTTAACACAATTTTTTTCATTTACCTGGAAGAATAACTTTAAGACAAAGGAGATCATTTCAAATTAAAGAAACATTTTCATTGGCACAGAAAACTTTTTCTTTGTATCAAAAGAAATTTCTTTGAATCAAAGAAACTTTTGTTTGACTGAGAGCCAATGAATATTGTTCTTTGGTTCGAAGAAATTTTCTTTGAATCAAAGAATCTTTGTTATAAGTGTCGAGTCTATACAATAAAGTAAATATGCCTTTTCTTGATCTCTAATTTCAAGTTCTTTGGAGAGCAAAATTTTACATACGTATTACCAATTTTTATATTGTGGAATGTAGAATGTAGACAGAACGGATTTATTAAATTTGTTTAATAGAAAAAGCTTTCCATTGAAATAATGTATATTTCTACTCAATGTTATTGAAAATCACTGATCATACTTGATTTGAATATTTCCTATCAGTTATTACATTAATTGTTTAAACTCTCTAAATAATATATTTTTAAATGTTAATCGCTACATATATAGAGTATCAAATACGTGCATTTTATTGGCAATTTGTCAATCGGCATACGTTTTCACTTTGAGAGACAGTTGCGAGCAACGGTCAACAGATAAATTCGAAATTGGAAAATACCATGCCTATAGAGCCACCAAAATTAATTGAAGTCTGAGTGGCGAGAGGGGAAGCAAGTGTCCAAGCGTAAGAGTCAAGTGCCTGTAGTGCGAGAAAAGAGCAAATCACAAATTCATGTCTCCTGGTAGAAATTTTTGATAGACAGCTGCTCTTTCCGAAGCTATTTATTTGTTTTCATTTCTTTCTGAACCTTTCCGACATCTGCATTCCATTCCTTCCGAAAATTTCGGATAAAAAATTAATATAATATTTAAAGCAAAAGTAATGTTAATTTGATTTATAATTAATTTAGAAGCAATCTGGCCTACCTTTAATTTTTCGGTCAAAATAAATCAAAATTTCGGATAGAAACGGAAAGCTTCGGATGCAGATCTCGGAAAGTGTCCAAAAGAAAATCATACACAACCCTATCCGAAATTTTGAGTCATGAATTTTAAACGAATTTCCAAACGAATTTTTAAATAAAAAAGATTAAAATTCAACCAAAAAGAGTAGTATTTTCATCCAAAGAGTTTAATTGTGAAGCCAACAAGACGAATTTTCAAATAAAAACGTTCATTTTCAACTAAGAAAGTTAAATTTTCTACCAAAAGTCCAATATATTAGAAAACAGTAGACTTTTAACCCGGAAAAGATGAATTTGCAATTAAGAAATATGAATTTTCAACGAAATAGTTGAGTTTTCAACTTATAATTAATTATTAGGAAGTATCTACACGTACTTTGAATATATGGCTATTCGCACCGAAATTTCGGTACAAATAGCCTCTTTTCCAGCTCTATTTGTACCGAAAAAATTCATCTATTTGTACCGATACATATTTCCTTGCCCAAAGCCACTGGCTAATTATTTAAAAAAAGCGGATTACAAAAAAATAGTGGAATTTTTAACCAGAAAGATGAATTTTATACAAACGAACTTTAATGTTCTACCAAAAAGACGAATTTGATCAAAATCGTTGAATGTTGACACTAAAAAGACGAAGTACCTACAAAACAGTTGAATTTTTATCCTGAAACTATGGCCTCTCAACAGAAAGTTAATTTTCTATCAAATAGTTGAATTTTCTACCAAATTAGTTGAATTTTCAACCAAAAAAATGAACTTTCATCAAGAAAGTTTATTTTCAACCAAAGTGTTGAATTTTTAAGCAAAAAATACGAATTTTATACAAAACAGTTGAACTTTGAACCCGAAAATATGAATTTTCAATAAAGAAGGTAATTTAAACCAAGCAGTTGAATTTCTTACTAAAATGATGAATCTTCAACAAAACAATTTGTTTATCAAATCTCTTTAAAAAAGGCCATTACAAGATGAAAATTCTAATAATTTTTTACAAGAAGCATGAATTTTAATTTTTTTGCCTTAAATGAGCAATCGTAAATTTTACTATATAATTTAAAAATATATTATTACATAAAACAAACTTTGCAAATCATCAGAAAAAACCAAATTGCTGTTTTTCGGTTTTAACTAAATTATAAGAAATTGTCTCCAAGATTTATTAACTTCCATAATTTGTAGGATATATTCTAGAAGATAGCTTGGAGTTTTCCTCCCAAAATAGTGAAATCATGTGGACAAAAATTATACAAAATTAGGAAATTTTACAAGAATAGTGAAAAAAATTTCTTAGCATCCAAGATCTCCCCAAGAGAGATTTTTCTCCAAAGGATATTTCTGCAAGTTAGTTGTATAAATTTCCCCAATATTAAGAAAATTTTTCTCGAAATTTTTGGGGATAGTCCTCCAAGTTTTTAGGTTCCTCAAACTTTAGTGTAATTGTAGTTACCAGCATTTTGGGGGAAATTCTCCAAAAAATGGTTTACAGTCTACTGGTATCAAATGGCCCTACTTTATTTTTTAATTTGAAATTTATTGAACCTTTTGCCAATCAAAATGTAGCTTGCAGGAATCAAGTGAAGCGCCCTCTGTAACTTTTCATATAATCGATTTTAGGTACATTCGTCGATGTATATGTAATTTTCGAATCATCCCAGTACATGAATTTCTCGTTTACTCGACTGCCTGTTAAATTCCTATAACCAATTCACTAAGGATTGGGAGAGAATTTGAGAGACGAAATATGAGAATCTGGTCGGTGGATTGGTAAAGTGCTCTGATATAGTTAGGGACCTGTGCGCTTTCGCTTCTGCAGAACGAAATTTCCTATAATTTGCGAGCAATCACTTGGTAATTGGCGTATTAAGTTGCAACCGTCCGTACCGCCGATCGAAGCCTGCGATAAGCGATGGGCAAGAAAAAAGTTTTCCTGATGTTCATTTCCGTTTCTCCTTACGATTTCCGTTCCTCTCTTGTCAGAGGCCAGTTAACAGTCCCTTGATTAGATAGTTTTTATAGACGCCCGACGTTTTTTGATTTTGTCAGTTACATACTTTAAATTTCATTTTATCAATCATGAATTATATTTAGCGATAAGTGATTTAGTGAAATATTTTTCTTGGATGCATTTGTAAAACACTTAACTCTCGATGTACCCTCAGATTACGTCGTTCCTAGAATTTCAGTCCTCGGAATTTTCGTGATGCGGGGACCGCGGGACCCAAAGAGAGGCGATGCTCAGTCACGCGGCCCTGATTGTTTACGTTTGGACTCCCTCAATTTATGGTAAAGGCGACTGCCAGCCATGACCGAAACCGCACTTAAACCGAGAGTTGAGTGTATGTCAAACAAAAACCAACATGTTGGGTGTCCGTATGTCATTTACTCTTAACACCATCCTAGGGGGCCGAGCATAAAAATTACGTAAAGTTTTTTTTCTGAAATTTTGAAACATTTACTTCCTTTGTTAGGATACGTAAGTTTTTAACACCCGGTCCCCCTATCTTATGCATATTTTGCCGTCTAATTTTTTTTTGTCAATTCATCTAGGGGTCATTCAAAAATAACATAAGACGATTTCGAGGAAGGGGAGTTTGATTAAATCTAACTGTTTCTTATGAATTAAAAAAATAGTTCTATTTTCAACCCAATAGTTGAATTTTTAACCAAAGAAGATGAATTGCCAACAAAAATAAAGTAATAGTTGATATTTTCACGCGTGAAAGATTTTCATTTTTCGCTTCGCTTGCAATTTTGAGCACGCCCAAGGCGCGCGTCCATTGAATCTCGCACTTCGCGCTCGATAATGTATTTCGCTCTACGCTCTCGGTCTTTGTACTTTCCCAAAATTTGTGCATAGTCCTTTTAAAATTGAAGATCAAACCACCGACAACTATGAGATGATTGTGAATTGTCTTTCGTTAAAGCTCCTTGCGCTTTGCATTTGATTACAACTTCTAGGAAACATGACCTTTTCCATATTATATTCAACTCTATTAAATTAAATATATATTATATTAATTTCTGTCCATCGGTCCGGGACTCCTTATTTATATATTGCAAACTAAAGTAGAAGTTTTATTTTTTATGATTACTTTAATATTTGTTCCTTATTTGGCATTCATCTTTATTCGCAGCCACCCTCAAAAATGTATAATTTCAATAAATGTATATTATTACAATTCATAATGTGCTTTGATACTCAAACAGACGTATTTTCATTGTCTTGTTTTTATAATTAAAAAAAGTGCGCGTCCTATCGAAAGAGGTCAGAAGCATATTTTTAGATCTAATTTAGGTGAACAATTTTGTTATTAAAAATTTTATTGTACCTTGTGCCTTTAGACCAAAAATTTAATAAAAATTTATTTTTAATGTTATTTTTCACGACTATAACAAAAACTACGCATCCTATCAAAAAATGGTTTGTATAAAATTTGTTTATGTACTTTAGACGAACAATGAGGTTGATCAATATTTTATTGTACCTTGTGTCGTTTTTCCAAAAATTTAATTTTTTTTATTTTTCGTATCATTCTTTACTATTAAAACAAAAACTGCGTCGTATCAAAAAATGTTTCATAACAAATTTTTAGATCTTTTTTGGATCGAAGAATTTTGTCAATTAATTTCTTTCCTATCTTGGATCGATTTTCTAAGAATTAAATTTTTTTCTTTTAATGTTTACGATTCAAACAAAAACTACGCGTACTATTGAAATGTGATTGATAAATAATTTGTAGATCTTTCTTTGGGTACACAATTTTTATAGATTCATCTTTTGCGTACATTTGGTCGCTTTTCCAATAAATTTAATTTTTTGTTTGTTATTTTTTACGATTAAAACAAAAGCTACGCGCCGTATCACAAAATGATTCACACCAATATTGCAGATCTTTTTTGTTTGAAGAATTTTTGTCCATTTTTTTCGTATCTTGCATAATTTAAAAGCAAAATGGATTTTTTTAAATTACATTTCTTACGATTAAAACGAAAAATATGCGTCTTAACAAAACAATTGTTTAACAAAAATTTGTACATCTTTTTGAGAAGAATAATTTTGCTTTTTAACATTTTTTCATATCGTATAGTTTTGCTGGAAAATGGGATTTTTTATTTTTTAGAAAGCATTTTCGATGGATAGAATTAGAACCGTTAGAAAAAAATGTATACTTAACGAATTCGTCCTTTCTTTTCAGACCAAAGGGCAATCCAATAGTGTTCACATATAACGATAACAACAACAACGACGACAGACAGACACCGAAGTGAAATCAATTTGATGAAATCGGCGAAGCTCAGTTTTCACGTAAAACCAATACCTTCTCATTGAGATGAGAATGTAAAAAGAATTTTCAACAAAATAGTTGAATCCTCAACCAGATTTATTTTCAAGCAAACAGATGGATTTTTAACCAAAAAAGATTAAATTTTTGCCAAAAGAGATGAATTTTCAAAAAAAAACAGACGAATTTTTAACAGGAGTTGAATTTTCTATCAAGACAGATGTTTCAGTCAATAATGAGCAAAAATTTAATCCAAAAAGTATTGAATTTCCAAGCCAAAAAGATAAGCTTTCCACAAAACAGTTGAAATTTCAACCAAGTAATAGAATTATGAACCATAAAGATGAATTTTCAACCAAGGAGATTAATTTTGTACAAAGAGAGGAATTCTCAACAAAATACATACATTTGTAACCAAATAGTTTATTTTTTAACTAAGAAGATTAGTTCTTAACCAAAAAAATCGAGTTTTCCACAAAATACATAAATTTTGAACCAAATAGTTGAATATTCAACCAAAAAGATTAATTTTCTATGAAAAATGAGTAGTTTTCCACAAATAATATAACCTTTGAGCCAAGTAGTTGAATTTGTAAACTAAAAAATATTAAGTTTTAACCAGAACTAAAATAGTTAAATTTTTATTTCAAGAAATTGATTTGTAATCATGAGAAAAAATAATTTTGCAGAAAACACTTAAATTTTCTACGAAATAGTTGAATTTTCAAGCCAAAAAGAAGAATTTTCTACATAACAGTTAAATTTTCAACATAAAAGATCATTTTCAACCAAATAGTTAAATGTTGAGCTTGTATAATGAATTTTTAAGAAACTAGTTCAACTTTTAATCAAGGAGATGAATATTTAAACTATGTTTGAATGCTTAATTAAAATAGATTAATTTTTCACAACACAGTTGAATTTTTAACGACAAAATTTATGTTTTACCAAAAAAGACGAATTTTCAACAAAATCCATAAATTTTCAACCAATAGTTATATTTTAGACCAAGAAGAATAATTTTCTACCAAAAAAGATGAATTTTAAACAAAATATATGAATTTTCAAATAACAAAGATAAAATTTCAACCAAAAAAGCAAAACATGAAAAGAGAAGTTAAAAAAAATGAATTTTAAACAAAGAAGTTCAACTTTATACCAAATAGTTTAATTTTTAATCAAAAATGTAGATTTTACAAGTAAAAATACGAATTTTTTACAAAAATGTTGAACTTTCACCCCAAGAATGTGGAATTTTAAGCCAAAAAGTCGAATTTTCAACTAAAAAAGATAACTTTTTAACAAATTGTTTGAATATTTCCGAAAATAATTAAATATTCAACCAAAAATGTGATAACTGATATTTTAATAAAAACAGTTTTGAGTTAAAAACAGTTCATTCAAACTAAAAGGAACAAATTGTTATGAAAATAGTTGAATCCTCAACCAAAACAGTTTAAACAAAACAGTTGCATTTTTAACCAAGAAAAGATTAAACTTTCAACAAAAAAGCTGAATTTTCAACCAGAAAATTAATAGTGGACATTTGAACGGGATTAATTAACACAGTTTATATTGTATATGCATGTTCGTCTCCAAAGTTTATAAAATCTTTCATCTTTAATGTCAGAAAAACACCTTGCGGAATGTTTTGATGAACCCTTATTTGTTTATTAATATATTGTGTGAATGAGACCCTAATTCAAAGAGGCATAAGAAGCCTTAGAAATACAAGAGCTTGCATGCGAAAATGCATGGACGTGAAGGAAGCGAGAGGGGTATGCCAAGACAGGAAAGTGTGGCGACAAATAGTTAATAAGAAATACATGAAGAAGAGTGTCAGTGGAATGAATGACGCCTGCAACAAAAGATCTTGAATACTAATGGGCCCGGGGTGATTCCTAGAGAGATTGGTCAGCAACCTGGGTCGGAGCAGTGTTATGGAATGAACGTGTTGTTTAAATAAAGAACACGATAATTCTAGATAAAAGAAAAAATCTATACCCCCTCCCTCACATTACTTCCTTCCTCGCCGAGTAAGTCTTAATGGTATAATAATAATAATTTTTTATGAATTTATGTTTATTACATTTGATAATAATACAAATATTATGAGGGAAAATACAAGTAATATTGCTACAATTAGCAATAAAGTAACATAACATTTTTTTGCATTTAGTGCATTAGGTACTACAGTAAGGACTAGATTGCGTTAAAAACAGCTATTTATAATAAAATCTGTTAACTTCACTGTATAAAAATTCTTATTATGCAATAGAATGAATGCCATGATAGACAGAGTATATGGTCCAACCAAAACCAATTCAAACACATGTGACACAAAACATCAAAATGACGAACACACGCTTCAGAGATGTCGCGTCACGTATTCACGGTGTGCTTGAAGACTGCAAAAGTTTGAATAAAATGGATCCAAAATCTGCGAACGCAAAAAGTTTCAATATCGTTTGGACATTAAAAATCAGCTGGATTTAAAATCCTAGCTGCTCCCTTTCGCGAGTTATGCACATTTTTAGATTTTTACATAAC
>CAKNWW010346181.1:0-15989 GCA_932074435.1 Andricus kollari
GTTGCTTTTTGTATTTTCCCTATCGTAACGTTGATGTGCTTCTTGTAGTTCTCACCTGCAGAAAACCACTTCTGTATACTGCTGTTTTACCATACCATGTGTAGTCCAAGTCGTAGTCTAGTACTTCGATTTCCCTTGGATTTAAATCGTCCTCCACTATTTCCTCTTATCCCTCTCACCAAAAGTACAGTTTACCCGTCTTGAGCTTCTCTCCATTTCAAAATTTAACTCCCTCTTTTTTAACTACTTCAGTTTCATTATCTTGACTCCTTTTTCTTGCACTCTACTGAGACTCTACTACTCAATTATGTTAATATTGTGTGCCTCACTTAAGCTCTTCACTGCCACTTGGTGGTATCTTGCCTGAGCCATATTTGGCACGTTTTATGCTAGGTTATATTAAGCCTTCGGGTTCCTTATTTATTCCTTGAGCCACTCATTCTCTTTTCACAAGTCGCGTTCCCTCTCCCTCGATCTTACTCTTCTGACAAATGTATTCTTCCTCTAAACTTGAACTTTCCTCCTCTGGACCATTCTTGAAAAACTATCTAAGTTTTTTTATCTTACTCTCGAGATGTCACTTATTCGAGGTTCAGTTTCCCTTCCCGATTTAGGTTCCACTGAATTCACCATAATTCTTTCGCTATTACCCGTCACGGAAATACTATTCTCACTTACTTGCGGTTCTAACTTTTCATTACCAGCTGGCTAACGTTTTTCCCCGTTCAGAAAAACTTTAAGAACGTTAGCAATCTTGATGTTTGACGTTATCTCTTTCTCAATTTTCGGCGGCCGGCCTCTCTTTCTCTTCGCATCCGCCAGAGTCTTGCAGCTCTCTCAAATCGTCGCCAGCTTCCAACGCTTCCTGCGCTTTTTCCGCTCTACTGTTTTAACGGATATAACTCACTTTTTGGTCGAATCTTCGGTCAAAGATTTTCACGTTTTATCTCCACCAGAAGCTTTAGACAACAGCTGCGCATCAAACACTCTCTTCTAATCAAGGGACTCTATTCTCATATCAAATATTAAAATTCGTATTTAATTGAATATCTTAATTTTAATTTAATATCTTAATTTAATATAAATACAGAAACAAATTTTTAAAAGTGCGCGAAGACACTCCTGTGATTAGTCACTGAAATAATGTTGTTCTAACACCCCTAAACCTTTCCCAACCCCCTGTCAAGTGAGAAAAGTTATTATTTTTTGGAATTAATTACACAATTAACGGATGATGAGAGTGCTATATTTGTCTTAAGGATATTCAGCATTTTTTTAAACAATTTCAATTTGTTTGAAGAAATTTTTCTCTGTAAATCGTGAAAAGTTATTCTTTTCTGCAATTAATCTCTTACACTATGTTTCATAATACTCAGTATTTCCTTATCTCAAAACGTAAACCCTGTATTGTTTAAAGGATTGAATTGAATTGCTCTGAGAAAAGTATAGTCCTTTTTTTCTTAAAATTACTTCTCTCTTTTGTTTTATTTATATGTATACTTTAGGAATGATCTACATTCAAATTATTTCCAATTTGCAGGTTCCATTGATCTACTGGATTGATTTTAAAGAAAAAAAGGACTATACTGTATTAAGAACCATTGAATTTAATTATTTAAACAAATTATTATTGTTCAAACAATATTGAGTATATGTTCTGAGATAAAAAAAATACTGAACATTAAGCAGAATTTCTTATAATTTCACGGGATTTCCAAGATTTCAAAGTATTTACCAAGATTTTAAATTTTCCCACGCACTTAAAGGCATTTGAAAGAATTTCATAAGAGTTATTGTCATACCATAAAATACATTCTAAATCTAATAAAGATCAATGTTCTTTTTCAAATGTAATATCTGAAAGACAATATTTGTGTTAAAGTCTAAAAATGTACTAAGATTACAATGAACGTATAAATTACAGTTGCTTGGGCTGATTTCGAAACTATGAAGAAAAATCACACAAAGTTTGCACACCTACACAGTAACAAGACTGTACAGACGTTAAATATTGCTTCAAGATTCATCTTCTTCTAAAAAATTATTTTTCTTGGCTTGAAAATGTACTTACTTGGTTGAAAATGCTACTGTTGTTTGTTAAAGTTTAATCTTTTTTAATAGAAATTAGACCATTTGGTTGACTGTTCAGCTATTTATTTAAAAGTTCAACGATTTTTTTGAAAATTCATCTTCTTGACGTTAAGTTTCAACTATGAGGTTGTAAATGCAACTGTTTTTGGCTCAAGTTTAATTTTTATTGTTTGAAAACTCGAATATTTTGTTGAAAATTCAACTCTGGTGAAAAAGTAGTTGATGGTTAAAGTATTTTGTTAAAAAGTCCTGTTTTTCGGTTGAATTAAAGAAATAAATTTTCATCTAGAATTGCTTTATTTCGATTATAAAAAATTCGACGTTGAAAATTTTACAATATTAAAATGCTTACCTTTGAATATCAGGCCATATATCATTGTATATATTCGTCGATAACATACAGTATTATATTTAAATAAAGATTTTTTTTAAATTTAATGATTATTATGGACGCGAATCGCCTACTATTATTGCTCCAAAATTCTTTGATATTGGGCGACTCTTCCCTGAGGGAGATTCCTCGATTTCTTTTGTGGTCATATCTTCAACCTTGCCGCTTTTCATGTTTATTTTTGCACGTTTTTGGCCGCCAGTATATAGTCCACGAAGGAGTGTATTATTTCCCTCCACTATTGCAAAGACGTCACCATTGGACGTTGATAGCACAGTACGTCCTCCGGTTGGTATGGGCGCAAGATAATTATATCTTTCTCTAATATGAACTGGAGCATCGCGAGGGAAAACGTATTTTCGAATTTCGAATCTCCTGTTCGGATTGGCGTGGGGAATAAGCCGAACAGTACTAAGTTCTTTAATGTTAAGACCACGTAGGCAGGTAGCAGAACGAATTGCGGCAGGAGGAGATCTGGACCTGGCACGAAGAGAAGATTCGGCAGGAGGAGAAGACCTGACCGGAGAACATGGAGGTTGATGTATGGCAGGAGAAGACCTGACCAGAGAACACGGAGAATGATGTATGACAGGAGAAGACTTGAAGGAAGAACCTGGAGGATGATGTATGACAGGAGAAGACCTGAAGGAAGAACCTGGAGGTTGATGTATGGCAGGAGAAGTTCTGACGGAAGAACCCAGAGAATTATGTATGGCAGGAGAAGACCTGACCGGAGAACGCTGAGAATGATGTATGGCAGGAGAAGACCTTTCAGGATAAGCAGAACGTCCGCCACGAGGAACGCCAGGGATAGGGTCACCATTAGGTAAACAGTCAAACTGTGAACTTAACTCTGCAACAAGAAACAGAGGATTCAATTTGGAAAAAAGCTTTAAGAACATAAACTCAAAAAAGTCAACTTGTTCAACAGACTTGCCCAAAAAGAATTTAAATGAGAGAAATATGTCAGATTTTATCCAACCCCTCCACCCCCAAATCGTTTAACGTAATTTCTGGGCGATCCTGTATAATTGTACCATAATGAGCACGCACGCATATGGTACGAATTCCGTATAAATAGGGACAATTTACAGATTAAATTTTTCTTTAACACACACATTATGGATTTTCCCGAATAAATTCATATTAAATTTATATTCATTTTGGACAAACTCAAATAAAGTTTAGGAAAAGTAGCAATCAGGATAGAATATTGATTTAATCGCACAAATCTTGATTTGCGTATAGCTTAACAAGTGTATAAAATTATAGACATATTATATTATTATATTCACCAATAGATTTGAGAATAACTGCCAAGGAAAAGGCGAGAGAAGAAACAATCCTCATTTTTCTTTCTATGGGAGAAGCTAATTAATGTATTAATGAAGACTTGGTCTAACAATTTAACTAATGAATATTCTTGTTCTCTATCAGATTACATAGTATATCATATTGTTGTTATCTCAGAGATTCTAGCCGTCAAGCTTGCCTTACTCAGATATTTACATTTCATTAGAGTGAGTATCGAGGAAAAAATGTAATTACTAGATTCGTTAGAACTGATATCACAATAATTCATATAATCTTTCGCGTTTAAGCGCACTATATCTTTTAAATGGAAAATTGATATAGTGTCTACTCGATGAATGTTTTTATATTCCAGGTCATTTCTCGGTTTTCTCCCAGTCAATGGTTAATTTTTCCCGATGAATTTAAAAGAGCTTAATAGATTTGTATAATTTCAAACGAATTTTTAAGTTTCCAAGATTTCATCTAAAATTCGTGATGTAGGAACGACTTGTTACCATAGGTCAAAAATTGCTGTTATACACAATTTTATCAACGATTATTTAAGTTTGCTTTTTATATGCAGGCCAAACTTCTCATTTTCACTCAACCAAATTTAAAATGTTTCAGAAATTATTTACATCTGCGAAGTATTTTTAAAACTCAATAAATTCAATTCTTTTTAAAAGAACATTATATTTTCCTATAATTCTCTGTTGAATAATGAAATTGACGATTGTTTTAAACAAATAATCAATCAAATATGCAACTGTTTTAGCTTTTTAAATAAGTAAGTGGCTTTCTTGTTCTAAAATTTTAGAACAACTTATATTATACGCTAATCAACATAAGCTATCGATTCAATATCAATATCAGATGTATTTGAATAAGGTTGTATGGAAAATATTGAGACATTTCTCTAATAATTTATTGTTAAGGGGGAGTATGGGGGGATTGCCTACGAAACCCTTTTCTGTGGGCGCAAGGTGCCTACTTTAAGTAATTTTTAAATTTTGATTTGAAATTATTTTATTCCGTTCATAAAAGATTTTATGTTAAAAATTATACAAGATTTTAATTGTGGCCGTTGAATATTAATGGTCAGGGAACATGAAAAATTGGTCAGGGAAACTTTAGGAATTTTGAAATTGAAGTTTTTGGCTACCCTGATATAATATTCCTTTTCGTAACTTATTCGCTTTCTATTTGTATTTTCGCTTTCACTAGCTTCCTCCTAATAATGATATTTTTCGTTAAAAATTCGATATATTGGCTGCAAATTAAACAATCTTATAAAAAAATTCTTTTTTTTTTTTTAATTCAACTATTCTAGCAGAAAATTAGCTGTTTGTTCAATTTTCATATTTTGGTGTTAGAAATTCAACTGAAATCTTTCTTGGTTGAGGACTGGCCTATTTTGTTAGAAATTTGACTTTTTTTGATTGAATTCAACTGTTTTTATTTAAAAATTATAATCGTATTTGGTTGAAAAGTGAAAAAATTGGTTGAAGGCATAACCACTTCGTTAGTAAATAATTTATTTGCTGAAGATTCATAATTCAAAATTTTTCGAAATTTCGTTGCAAAATTTTGTAAATTCAGCTGTAGAGACCTGATTTTCGAAGACCCCTTGGTAAAAAGTATCTTTGCGGTGGTCAGGATAACTCAAGATAGCTTCGTCAAATATAAAAAAATCAAATATTTCCTGTTAGCAGGTGAGCATAGCTCCTGATTGAACAAAGGATCTAAAAAAAATAAAAATTTGAATTTTTGGCAGGCAAACAATAGGTAAGCAGGTGTCTTTATATACTTGCGACGCTCCAAGAATTTCTTGAATATTCTTGCATATAAATGGTTAGGAAGAAAGAAAAATTGGTGATGAGGAAATCAGGGAAAATGCAGGGAATTTTGAAAACGAAGTTTAGCCGCCATACTGATATTTCAGTTTTTGCATTACGAAACAAATTTAAATTGTGCTATGGATAAGAGTTGAAAGCCACGTCTAGCAAAGACGTCACCATTGGACGTTGATAATACAGTTTGTTCTTCGTATGATATGGGCCCAAGGGCCTGATATTTTCCTCTCACTTGAATTGGTGCACCTCGAGGAAAAGTGTATCTTTCAATTTAAATCCCCGGCTTGGATTCGCGTTGGGAATAAGCCGAACAGATTTAATTTCTTAAATTTTATGTACACGTAGTTTTAAAGAAGGACGTATGGCAGGAGGAGATCTGGACCTGACACGATGAAAAGATTCGGCAGAAGGAGGGCACCTGACTGCAGAAGGCGGAGGTTGACGCCTGGCAGGAGAAGACCTTTCAGGAGAATGAGAAGATCTGCCACGAGAAACACCGGAAATAAGGTTGCCATTAGGTAAAGAATCGAACTGTGAACCTAAGTCTGCAACTTTAAACGAGAGAAATATGTTTTCAAAAATCAGTGTAATTGACTCATTAGAGACAGTTTTATAACAAAGCAAAAAAGAAGAAAAATTTTCCTTGTGTATTCTCTTTCACACATTTCACATCAATTTCTTATAATTACACGGGATTTCTAACTCTTGAACAGGTCTAACAAAATTTCAAGTTTTTCCACGGATTTAAAGGCATTTGAAAGAATTTCATAAGAATTATTGGCACTTCACAGAACACAATAACTTTACTAAAATTCACTGGATTGCAATTGATTTAAAAAAGATTGTACACGGGTTTAAAAATATATCAGGGGATATAATATATAAAAGAATTAATGGGTTCTCATTGGCAGTATGCGTCGGATTTTTAGGGTGATAAACTCTTTGACTAAATCTAATAAAGATCTATTATCATAATTATCAAAGTTAATATCCGAAAGACAATATTTACTTCAGACTCGAAGGAATGGCTAAGTTTTCGGTGAACGTATTACTGTTGCTAAGGCAGATTTCGAAACTGTGGAGAAAAATTACGCAACGTTTGTGTACCTATACAATAAATCTGTACACACTTCAATTTTTTCAAAATTCATTATTTTAGATAAAAATACAGCCCTTTGGTTAAACATTTAACTATTTTGTTGAAATTTAATCATTTTGTTGATAATTTAAGTGTTTTATTAAAAAGTTATCTTTCTGGGTTGAAATAAAAAGAACTAAATTTTTATCTGGAATTTTTTTATTGCGATTATAAAAGATTTGATACTAAAAATCTTACAAAATTATAATACTGGTATTTGTATATAAATTGTTAGGGAAGAGGAAAAACGGAAGGTGGAATAATCAGGGAATTTTGAAAACGAAGTTTTGCGGCCACGCAAATGTTTTAGTTTTACATAAAGAAAAAAATTTAATTATGTGGTGGTCGAAAGCCGACTACCATTATATTTTAAAAATGCGTTGAAATTGGGTGATCCCTGCTTAAAAAGATTCCTCGCCTTCTTCTATGGCCATCTCTTCAACCTCACCGCTGTTCATGCCTTTTTTTGAAGCCACTTCTCATTTCATATATTCCACGATCACAAACAATATTATATTTTAGTTTTATTTACTTTTTTTATTAAATTCATATCATGGATGAAAGTCGTCTACCATTATTTTTTTAAAACTCTTCAAGATTGAGCGATCGTTGCCCAAAGGAGATTCCTCGATTTCCGCTGCAGTCAGCTCTTTAACCACGCCGCTGTACATGTTTATTTTTACCCGTTTTTGAAGGCCAAATCTCATTCTATACAATCCACGAAGAATAGTATTCCCTCTCTCGAATCTTGCAAAGACGTCGCCATCGGGCGATGATAATACAGTTTGTTCTTCGGTTGGTATGGGCTCAAGGCCATGATATCTTCCCCTCAATTTAATTTGTGCATCGCGAGGAAAAGTGTATCTTTGAATTTGGAATTGCCTATTTGGATTCGCGTGGGGAATAAGCCGAACAGATCTAAGTATTTCAATGGGGAGTTTACCTAGGCCTAAAGAAGATGAGCGACTGGCAAGTGGAGACGTGGACCTGGCACCAAGAGAAGGATCGGCCGGAGGAGATCTTGACCTGATACGAAGAGAAGCCTGGGCAGGAGAAGACGTGGCTGCCGAAAGCGGAGAATGAGGTCTGGCAGGAGAAATACTTTTTTCAGGAGAATCACAACGTCCACCACGATGAACGCCAGCAATAGGGTCGCCATTAGGTAAACAGTCAAACTGTGCACTCAACTCTGCAACAAGAAACAGAGGATTCAATTTAGGCAAAAGCTTTAAAAATTCGTTTCCAAAGATTGCACACTCTTCCCCCATTGTCCTCTTTTTTTCTTTTTAAAAAATTCTTCTTTTTTCCTTTTACTTGGTTTTCGCTTAAATGCGAACTGATTTCGAGATGGCGAGACCCTCCGCATTTTCTTTACTAAAACCTTTTTTTAAGTTAGACTTTCTAGCTCTCTCCTTATTTGAACAGTTAGATTTTATTGAACCTCTTCATCCCTAAATAATTTTACGTGATTTGTGCATGACCGCGTGGAAATGTACCATATGTGTACGCTCACATATGGTACGAATTCCGTATCAATAGGGACACTTTTCGATTCAATTTTATTATCACACACATAATGGATTTCCCCGGAATGAAAAATGTGCCTCAAATTATCGATATATTATTAGTATATTCACCAATAGAATTCAGGATGACCGCCAAAGACAAGACGAGAATAGAAACAAGCTTCATCTTTTCGACTTAGATGAAAAGCTGATTAATATCTTAATGAAGACTTGGGTTAACAATTTAACTCAGGAACATTCTAGTTCTTCATCAGATTATATAGTATACCTGATATTCGTTATCTCAGATGATATAGGCGTTATGCTTATTCTGTTCAGATATTTACATTTCATTACAGTTAGTTTCAAGGAAAAAAATATAATTACCAAATTGGTCAAATCTCATATCACAATTTATATAATCTTTTAATTTTTAGCGTAATTCGTCGTTCAAGTGGAAAATTTATATAGTGCCTACCCGAAGAATGTTTGAGATTAATTACCAAAATTTACGAAAATTTTTATAGAATTTCGACAGATGTTAGTAGAATTTAAGAGATTTGATAGAACTTTAAACATTAAATTTGGTTTCAAATATTAAAAGCGATTTAAAGTTCTTACAAGGAATTTCTAATGATTTCACGGGATTGCAAAGTGTTCCAAGGATTTAAAAAGATTTTAAGCTTTTCCATAGATTTAAAGACATTTGAAATGATTTCATAAGAATTATTGTCATTTTACAGAATATAATGTCTGTTTAAATATTATTCCACACATAAGCGTTTCTAAAAAAACGCAGCCGAAATAAAACCTTCATAATTTATTTTGAATAATTTTGTTTGTAAAAAACATATTTGTGCATTTCTAAAAATTTCCGAAAATTCGATTTTTCCGATTACTGGCCTTGGTGGCGTAATTGGTTAAAGCTCCACTTTTGAATAGTGGCATTTCCGATTCAAATCCGGGCCGTGGCAGTTTTTTCTCATTTCTACAGAAAATTATACTGCATTTTTTGTTGAGAATTCACCTTTTTGTTGAAAATTCAACTGTTTTTGTTAAAAATAAATAAACAAATTAGAATTTTTACTTTGAAAATGTTATATTCTGTTTACAAACGATTCTGTTTTGAAAATTTCACAAGACTAACATGCTGGTCTTTGAATCTTAATGATCTGGGAAAAAGAAAAATATTTCAGGAGAAAATCAGGGAAAAGGCTAGGAATTTGTAAATATCGAGACTTCGGATCAAAAACAATACAATATTTTAGTCTTGAAATTAAAAAAAAATTAAATTAGTATTGTGAACCAAAGTTGTGTACTAGAATTGTTCGAAAATTCCTTGAGATTCGTCGATCTCTGCCTACGGGAGATTCCTCGATTTCTTCTGTAGTCATTGCTTTAACCTCGCCGCTGTACATGTTTATTTTTGCGCGTTTTTGAAAGTCATTTCCGATTGTATACATTCCACGAAGAACTGAATTATTTCCCTCCACTATCGCAAATACGTCACCATTGTACTTTGATAATACAGTACGTTCTCCGGTTGGCATGGGCGCCAGGACACTATATCTTCCTCTCACTTGAATTGGTGCATCGCGGGGAAAAATGTATCTTCGAATTTCGAATCGCCGGCTCGGATTAGTGTTGGGAATAAGCCGAACAGATCTAAGTTCTTCGAATTTAAGTCCATGTATGCGGTAAGAAGAAAAAGTGGCAGGAGGAGACATTGACCTGACACGAGGAAAAGATCTGGCAGGAGGAGATCTGGACCTAAAACGAAGAGAAGATCCGGCAGGAGGAGATCTGGACCTGACATTAAGAGAAGATCCGGCAGGAGGAGGAGACCTGACAGGAGAACGCGGAGATTGAGGTATGGCAAGAGAAAGAGACAAATCAAGAGAATAAGAAGGTCTGCCACGAGGAACAGCAGGAATAGGGTCGCCATTAGTGTCATTCTGGAACTGTACACTCAACCCTGCAACAAGAAACAAAAGTTCAATTTTTCTTGTGTATTCTCTATTTCGCATTTTCTTCAAGAGAAAATTCACTTTTGCTTTAATAGATCGAATTTCTGCTGAACTTTCCTTTAAGTTGTTATAACTTTCAATCTTTTTTTTTTTTATATAACTTTTCCTTAACTAAGATTTTTTAGTCCTCTCTTTATTAGAAATGGTTCGAATTATGTATCAATAGGGATACTTTTCGTATACCATTTTGTTACGCACACATTGTTGATTCTCCCGAAATAAATCTATATTAAATTTGTATTGATTTTGGACAAACTTAAATGAAGTTTAAAAGAAAATAGCAATCGGCATATAATGTTGATTAAATCGCACAATTTCTGATTCGCAAATAGCTTAAAAAATTGTACTTAAAATGGTAGATATATTATTTTATTATATTCACCAATGGAATTGAGGATAACCGCCAAAGATAAGGGGAGTGTGGAAACAATTCTCATCTTTGCTAATTAGAGCAAAAGCTTATTAATTTGTTAATAAAGACTTGGATTGAAAACTTAACTAACGAATATTGTTGTTCTTGATCGCATTATATAGTATATCTTTTAGTCGTTATCTCAGAGATTAAAGGCGCCAAGGATTTTCTTATCAGATATTTGCATTTTATGAGTGTCAGTTTCACGGGGAAAAAATGTAACCACTAAATTTGTCAAAACTGATATAAAAATTTAGGTTTTTCTTTTTGCGTTTATTCTAAGTTCCCGTCCATTTTCCGGCTTTTCGAAAGGCTTCTGATGTAGAACATCCGAGTCTTCTAAATCAGAATTAGAATTATTAATTTTCGAAATTCTCGTTTCATGTGAAACACGCTCTAATTGATGAATTCGTACTTTTAAATTATAATTCTTTACAAAATATCCTCTTAAAAAGTAAAGATTTTATTTCGGAACGAAAAATCCTGCCCTAAAGTGAACTTAAAATGAACATTATAACTCTTCTCGATAACCCCTGATGGTAATCTCATAAAGATCCATTATTATTATTTAATTTAGTATCTGAACGACAATATTTGTTTTAAACTCTAAGGATTGACTAACTTTACGATGATTGTATTACTGTGATTAAGACAGATTTCGAAACTGTAGAGGAAAATAACGCAATGTTTGAGTGCCTATATCATAAAACTGTAATGACGTCAAAGTTTGCTTCAAGATTCATCATCTTAGTTAAAAATTCATATCTTTGATTGAATATTTAAATATTTTTTCGAAATTTTTTTTTTCGTTATGACATTTGATTATTTATTTGATTAGAACGTTCTTCAATTTAATTACTTCCTAGTTTCCTTACGGAAATACTACTTTCGGATTATAAAATATTCTATGTTAAGAATGTTAATTCTGGCCTTTGAAAGTTGAACTGTTTAGTTGAGAATGAATCTTCTCTTGTTGAGGATTCAACTATTTTGGTTGAAAGTTCGTCTTTTTTGCAACTAAAAATTTAACTATTCCTGTTGAACATTCATCATTTGATGTTTTAATTTTTTTCCCCCAATAATATTCATCATTTGAGTTCAAAATTCATCACGTTGGTTGAGAATTTACCTGTTTCCCTTGAAAATTTGTGTTCTTTTATTGAAAACTAATTTTTCTACTAAAAAATTTAACTTTTCTATCTTTCGATGAAAATTTATCGTTTTTAGTTGAAAATTCGTATTTAAGTGATGAAGAAGCTTGACAAATTCCTCTTCTGGTTAGAAAGTTAAACTACTTTTTTTAGAATAAATTTTTTGTTTTAAAATTCATATCTTTGATTGAATATGAAACTATTTTGTTGAAAAATTTGTTTTTGTTGTTTGGTTGAAAATGAAAATTTAACTGTTCTGTGTTTGGTTAAAAATTAATCGTTTTGAGTTGAAAATTCAACTTTTAAATTTTTCATGAAGAATTCATCTTTTTTGTTTAAAAATTCAACCGGTTGGTTGAAAGTTGAACTAATTCGTTAAAGCCATTTTATTGGTTAAAAATTAAACTTTTTTGTTAAAGGTTCGTCTTTTTTTTTGATAAAAATTAAACCACGTGGATGGTAGTTGAACTACTTTGTAAAAAATTGTTTTTCTACAAAGTAGTTCAAAGTTCCTCCAATTTGGTAGAAATATAATCTTCTTAGTTTGAATTGACTCTTTTTAGGGATACAAATGCAAATGCTTGGACAAAAAGTAATTTTTTTTTTAATTTCAAATTCATATTTGCGGGTTAAAGATTCAACTAGTGTACAGAAAATTCGTCTTTTTACTTGAAAGTTTGACAATTTGAGTCAAATTTGTATCTTTCTTGACTGAGAAATATTTCTTTGAGAAAAATTTACCTCTTTGGATCAAAATTTTTCTGTATCATTAAAAATGTCTGTTTTGTTGAAAATTGAATTTGTGTACTGAAAATTTAACTATTTTCTTAAGAAGTCATAAGTTTGAGGTGAAGCAAATAAATAAATTTGATGGTTTAAAATTTTAATCAAAAATTGTTTCATCATGTTTATAAAATATTCAGTGTTAAAAATGTTACAAGATCACAGTTTTGGTCTTTGAATATTAATGGTCAGGGAAATTGAAAGCTTAGTCAGAATATTATATTCACTATATTTTATTTTCACATTTTTTAAAATTATATTAGTGTTGTAAACGTAATTTGTTTACTATTATTGTTTGAAAATTTCTTAAGATTCGCTCATCCTCCACTATTGCAAAGACGTCACAATTGTATATTGATAATAAAGTTTCTCCTCCAGTTGGCATGGGCCCAATGAAGAACGAATGGCAGGAGGAGATCTAGACCTGGCACGAAGAGACGAGTCGGCATTATATTATAGTTTCAAACTTCAAACAAATATTAAATCAATATTGCGAACGGTAGTCGTTGAGCCAGATTATTTGAAAATTCTTTAAGATTGGGTGCTCCTTGCTCAAGGGAGTTTCTTCGATTTCTTGTGCGGTCATCTCTTCAATCTTGCCACTGTGCATATTTATTTTTGCCCGTTTTCGAATGCCATGTATCATTGTATACAATGCACGAAGAGCAGTATTATTTCTCTCAACTATTGCAAAGACAACACCATTGCACGTTGATAGTACACTATGTTCTCCGGCTGGAATGGACCCATAGATACTAAATCTTTCTCTCACTTGAATCGGTGCAAAACGAGGAAACGTGTAGCTTCGAATTTCGAATAGTTGGTTCCGATTCGCGTGTGGAATAAGCCGAATAGATCTTAGTTCTTCAATTGTACGTCCACGTATGATTAAAGAAGAAGAATGTCTCGGTTGAGGGCTTCTGGACCTTGCGCGAAGAGAAGACTCGGCAGGAGGAGAAGACCTGACTGGAGAATGCGGAGGTTGAGGTCTGGCAGGAGAAGACCTTTCAGCATAATCAGATCTGCCACGAGGAACACCAGGAATAGGCGCGCCATTAGGCAAACACTCGAAATGTAGACTCAACTCTGCAACAAGATTAAACTGAATTTAAAAAAATTTTGTTTTGGTTAAAAATTAATTTTTTTAACTAACAATTTAACTATTCTATTTTTGGTGAAAAATTCAACTACTAGGTTGGAAGTTAAAGTAATTTGTTAAAAAATCCTTTGATTGGTTGAGGACTGAACTTTTTTATTACTAATTCGTCTTTTTGTGTGAATTTAATTGTAATTTATCAAAAATTAAAATCTTGTTCTTCTGGTTGAAATATAAACTATTATAGTTTTTGTTGAGAATTCATCTTTTTGTTTGAATTTTTTTGTTTTTGATTTCAAATTAAAATGGTTTCTTGGTTCGAATATCAACTAATTGTTTGAAATTGGAACTGTTTTTGGTTTACATTTAATCTTTTTTGTTTAAAAATTCGATCCATTGTCGGAAATGAAAATTAACTTTTTTGTTAAAAATTTAATAATTTGTTTGCATTTTTAAACCAATTTTTAAAAAGGATTCTACTATTTTGCTGAAATATTTTCGTTGTATTCAACTGTTTTTCATTTTAAAATAAAATCTTTTTTGCTCGGAATATCAATGGTTTGAAAATTGAACTACTTTACTCGAACCGTAATTAATTATTTTGGTAGAAAACTCAACCATTTTGTTAATAATTCACGTTTTCAATCTTGAAAATTTCTAAACTCTGTCCAAAAAATATTTTTCTCTACATTAGGACTACATTATTTTATTTAAAAAAAAAATGTATTTAGCTATTTTCGTGAAACATTTCCTTACATTTCCTCTGGTTTAAGAGCATTTTGGTTTGTGAATAGGGAAACTTTTCGAGATATTATATATTATTAATAAATTAATAAATTAGATATTATATATACTATATTCACCAGTAGAATTTAGGATGGCCGCCAAGGATAATACGAGCGCAGGTGTAATCTTCATACTTTCTAATTAGAGGAAAACTTAATTAATGTATCAATGAAGAATTTGAATAAAACTGTAATGAATGAATATTCTCGTTCTTCATCAGGTTATATAATAAACGTGTCCTATGATCGTTATCTCATATTGTATAGCGTCATATTTGTCCTTATCAGATTCGCATTTTATTAGCGTCAGTGTGAAGGAAAAAAAATTATCTACTAAATTCGTTAAAGCCGATATCATAATTTATACATGGAATACATGCATAAAATAATATATAGTATATATAGTATATATAGTATATATAGTATATACTATAGTATATAGAATATTTATATACCAAGTTTCATACAAATATGTAAAATTCTTTATATTTTGGCCGCCATATTGGATCCCTCATTTTTAATTTTCAACTTTTAAGATCAATTTCGTAGACAAGGGCCCCAAAATCCCGTTATACCAAGTTCCATACAAATATGTAAAAAAAATTGAATTTTCCATTTCCTTCTCTGAAGCGTGCAAAAAGTTGTATTTGATAATCGAGAATTGTTAACAAACATTTATAATAATTATATGATTGAGCATTTGAGCTAGACGTCACAATCATGATAGGATAGTTGCAAATGCCATGCAGATTAGCATATTTATTACATACTTACATGGGAATGCCTACGAATTTTGGAAAAAATATTCTAAACGTAAAAGTAAGTTATAACTGTAGCTGAAGACCTTTCAGTTTTCACGAAATAAAATCAACTATCCAGAATTTAAATTATAGTGCTCAATTCTGATCAAATCGATCCGATACTCCAACCTGAAATTTTAGTATATCTTATTTTATTGTAAATCTGTACCAACTAAGCGGACCTTCCTGACATTTCCGCCTATAATGTTAAAACCATGACGTCATGCTAGAATACTCAATTGTAATAGAGGTATGAAACATAAATCAACTTTGATCCTACAGATCACAGCCAATAATAAACGATATAATAATAATGTCAGTAATCAATTCCTGTTACCACACAAAAGAAAAATTAAAAATTAATAATTATGTGGTTAAATATTGTTTTAAAAAAATGAGTTTACAACGTGAAAATTAATGAACAAATATTTTCATTGAAACATCTAAATAAATTTTACTTTATATTTTCATGAAAATTGTAATAATAATTAACATTTATAGTTAATGTCAGAAGAAATAAAAAAATACTTATATATAATTGTGAGAATGGAATTAAGATACTCATTCGAAAATATTAAATAGCGCAAACATTTAACAAAATGATATAGTTGCAACAGAGATATGTTGAATATAAATAAACTTTAATTTTACGAATTATGGCCAA
>CAKNWW010346182.1:0-11748 GCA_932074435.1 Andricus kollari
GATTTTCATACTGCAACAGATGGTTGTTCCTTTTTCGAGGAGATTTGTTTTCTTGTAATCAATAGCCTGATAGTTCGGTCTTTTCTTCTGATTAATCTAAATCTCTGATTAAATCATTTAGTGCTGTACGGTCGAACAATTTTGTAGCAGTGTTAAAGTCATACCCAATGAAGTCCCAATCATCAGCTGCTTCTTCAAAAGTGGGTTCTTCTACACATTCATTTGTCATCACTGAGGCAGTTGGAAGAAGATTCGCTGGGGCTATGGGGATAGGTTTCATAGCAGAAGCTATATCGGGATATTTTATAAGATGTTTATTTTTACTAATAATAGGTTCTCACTAAATCATTGGTACACTGAAAGGCAGGTTTTCTAGCTTACCATTACTTTGATGTCTCAGAACTGTGTAACAATTTGCTCACACTTTTTTGGAATCGTAATTTTTACCTTAGTACTCGATTTCATGATATATACTGACCACAAACGTAACAAAATTTATCCGAATGGTTTGTACAGACTCTGTCAGAGATTATGACATAGGAAGAAGATACTGGTGATGAATGATGAGTTTCGACGAGATTCTGAATTGTCATTTGTGGAACAGAAAAAGGTCGCCGAGTGAAGTTAGTCAGGTGTTATTGGAATTTGTTTTTGATGTGTGAAGTTACAGTAAATCTGGCCTCAGTTGGCAGTCTCATTGCCGGCTTTGCCTAATTTTGCTAAATCATGCTCTATCTCGACATACTATCTACCATCATAAATCTGCTATTTAGAATTTCCGAATCTTTACTTTAAAGTCATAATCAGTGATCCAAAAAACTGCTTCATATTGGTTGTTAGTAGAATCATAAAGAATTTTTTATTTTTGGTCCGCCGTATTTAATCCGCCATTTTGAACATTCAAACTCTGACTCCAAATTCGTAATCAGCGACTTGAAAAACTCTTTGATAGAGAGTTCTGAGGAAATCGGTCTGATGAAACTCTTGGTGCTTAGGTAATAGTGAAAAAAGAACTAGTAAATTCAAAGCTACTATTATTTTTATTTATTTATTCTTGTTCAAAAATACAAGATCGATTGAATAAAATTTTTTTCGGGAATAGGACATAATTTGTATATAAACATTGTTTTTCTTTGGATCTGTAAGAACATTGTGGTATACTGTGGATACTTTTCAAACCGTTTCCAAATTTGCACCCAAATATTTCCATTTCTATATCGAAATTCGTCCATGAAATTGGATATTGAGCACGTATACAAAATTGTCGGATAAATTGTATGCAGATCTCGTAAATCTTTTACGATAAGAAACATTCCGAAATTGGTATTTCTATCGGAAAAATCCACTGTAGATAACGCAATTATCTGGCATTGTTACATAAGCGAAGGTATCTGTACCTCCTATACGATTAATTGTATGAGCATCTTTCCGATCAAAAAATAGAACTAGTGCATTTTTAGAAGTGCCATCTGGTAAATATACAGAAACGGATATTGGTTCCAGGCCAGAAGCAGGGTTTTTAGGCGGCTCGAGATTTGCAGCCCTACTGTGTCCATCTGGCATTCGTATAAAAACTAAGGTTCGTCCAATAAAATGTGGATATGTAATCCAATGAGGAATTACATTATGTCCAAGGTAAGTGACCTGTCCACTGACCTCAGAGCCATCTGATATTTCTACAGTGACGCGGCTATTTACAGGAACATCAATTACAGGAGCATTGCTTGGACGTGGTGTTGCAACATACGGAATATTCTGCCTACGCCAACTGCTTTCTCCAAATCCTTTTGCACCTATTTTTTCAAGAAGAAAAGCTAGTTTTATTAAAAGTTTTTGTTTGACTCTAAAAAAATAACTGCCTATTTCAACTTTTCAATTTATCACAATTTTAAAAATAGCAATGCAGAAGGGAAGAAAGAACGTGATTACTACACTAGAGTACTACACAAACTGTATTTGATGTCACAACTATAAACATTGCTGAATTGTACACATTTTGAGAAAAACTTTCCTATAAATATCAATATGAAACAATGTTACACTTACATTTTAAATTAAAGAGAGCCACTAATGTAAGTAATAAACTATCAGTGGCGATCTTCATTTTTTTATAGAAAGAGAGAATGATGGAGAATCAAAAACTGTTATTCGAAGAAATCGGTGAAATCGGTATGATCAAAATTTCAAATGGCTTCAGTGATACGTATGCTAACGAAAATTCGATTACTCAGCTTTATTTATTCTGCATATCATGATACCAAGATTTATATTTGTTCTATTGAACATTCCTATGAAACTTTCTTCAGCTATAACCAATCTTCAGTTTATCTACAAATTCTTTGTAATGTGTGGCCTATTTTTCTAAAATTGTGAAACACGAGTTGGCTTTTTTTAAGGTCTGCAAATTTTGACTCCCCGCCCCATACTAAAAGACAAATTTTGAAATGACAAATAGGAAATTTTAATTCCATAGGAAATTTCAATTATTAAACAAACATTTCAAAATTATTTGCCTTGAATAGCATCATCTTGAATAAGTATGAACATGAATGCCCAATGAAGATCATTTTATTTGTATAGCTTTTGTGCTTATGCAAAAGATACTTTCAGGTATTTCTGAATCAAAATTGGTAAAATTTCACTAATTATCATTGGAATTTTACAAATTTCATTCGCGAAAAGTGAGCCACCAAACATTAGTGTAAAATTACTACTTCAATTAGTCGAGATATTTCCCAATTCAATAGAAAAGTTTCATAAAATAACGTGATAGTGTTATATTCTTATCTTTGTTGAAATAATAAGCAAGTCGCATTGTAAAATTGTAAACATGACGAAGCCTTTCTCAATTTGAAAAACAATGCCTTCTGGTCGTTTGAACAAAGTGAAGAAAAATAATAATAGTCTTGAAGTGACAAGCAATCAACGGGATTCAAATTAATTATATACATTCAGGGTCTTCATGTGCTACTTTTCAATGGATTTCTGTTTTCGATTTTTAAATTTTGTTTCGGCTCCACATTTTTCAAATTTCCCTTTAAAAGTTGCAATTATTTAGCAAACTTTGTAAAAATGATTTTCCTTGAATATGGATCAACCTGAGTGTCTAGAGAAGTTTATTTTTCTTCGACAGCATTTTTTCTCATTCAAGTATACTTTATTGTCTCTCTGAATAAAAATTGGTAAAACTTAACTAATTACAAGGAAATTTTTACAGATTTGATTAACGAAAAGAAGGCTACCCAAAACACTTGAGGTAATTTGGCACGACCCCTAATCTAGATTAAAATAAACTCAAGAATAATTCGGCTCGAAGGACCACCAATGTTTGCACGTACAATTAAATATTGCGTGTTGTGTTTCAAATTTAAGGTTCATGATCTCTGAAATAAAGTACGCCAGAAGATGCCTTAAAACTTATTTATTAAGGAACATATATCAATGGAATTTACAATACAAGATGATAAAAAGATGGTTATCACAAGTAAAAGTCGGACTAAGTATGAGTTTACAAATAAAGGTTAAAGATGAAAGCTGTGTACACTTTCGCGTCTTAGACCGCACTGCCCTTTCAAAGCTTCCTCTAGCCCCTTGCAGGGTGAAAACCTAAAACCTCCTGATTTTTCGACGTTGCCAGGTAATGAGAAACATTTCTAAAGTAGCATTTTGGAACTTAAAACACCACTAAATTTTCCAAATTTATGGTTTTACTTACTCCTGAAGGCTGACTCGTGACTTAGCACAAAATAAACTACTTTAAGTTGGAGGAATGGAATTTATGGTTCAACTGTAGTACTCTACTCTAAAATTTAAACAGTATATCAAATATAAATAATTCTAGAGCACTTGTCCATCAAATTGGATAATCATCCTCTATCAAAAATTGCCGGATGAAATTGGATGCAGATCTCGTAAATGTTTGACCATTAAAAAGGTTCCGAAATTTGTGTTTCTATCGGAAATATCCACTGTAGATAAAGCTATAATCTGGCATCCCTACAAAAGCGAGGGTTTCTGTACCTTCTATATGATTAAGTGTATGAGCATCTTTTCGATCAAAAAATTTAACTAGTGCATTTTTAGAAATGCCATTTTGGAAATGTACAGTAACGGATATCGGTTCAAGACTACTAATAGGGTTTTTAGACTGCTCGAGAATTGAAGCCATACCCCGTCCATTTGGCATTCGTATAAAAACTAAGGTTCGTCCAATAAAATGTGGATGTGTAATCCAATGAGGAATTATATTATTTCCCAAGAAAATGACGCGTCCACCGATCTCAGAGCCATCTGATATTTGTACAGTAATGCGGCTATTTACAGGAACATCAATTACAGGAGCATTGCTTGGACGTGGTGTTGCAACATACGGAATATTCTGCCTACGCCAACTGCTTTCTCCAGATCCTTTTGCACCTGATTTTTCAAAAAGGAAAGCTAGTTTTGTCAAAGGTTTTTCTTTGCCCTCAAAAAATAACTGCCTATTTTAACTTTTCAGTTGATCACAATGTCAAAAAATATCAATGCAGAAGGAAAGAAAGAACGTCATTACTACAGACAAGTACTACGCACGAATTTTAGCTACAACTTAATCAAAAAATTTGCTAATATCAATATAAAACAAGGTTACACTTACATTTTGAATTATAGGAAGCCACTAATGTAAGTAGTGAAATACTAATAGCAATCTTCATTTTTTTATCGAAGTAGAGAATGATGGAGAAACAAAAACTGATATTCGAAGAACTGTGAGAAAGGGACTGATCAATATTTAAAATGACTTGACTGCTGCGTATGCTAACGAATATTTGATTGCGCAGCTTTATTTATTCTACAATATCGTGATACTGAAATTTCTCATATTTATTCTATGGAACCTTCTTCAGCTCTAGCCAATCTTCAGTTTATCTGAAAATTCTTTGTAATGAATGGCCTAGTTCAAAACTAACTTTAGAATGATCTTTAAGTACAGTACTTTTTTAAAATTTTGAACCACGAATTGGCTTTTGTTAGGGTCTGCAAATTGTGACCCACACTCTCCCTAATTAATTTTGGCCGACTCGATTTTCTTTGTGAAATTATTTAGGGCTTATCAGAAAATCATGATAAGATTTTCATTTTAATTCAAAAATAGTTAAAGTGAACCAAAAAGACGAATTTTAAAATGGAAAATATGAATTTTCGATAAGAGTTGAATCTTCAATCAAGAAAAATTTTTTAGTCAACAAAAAAACAGACATCATCCACGATGTTTAATTATTAACCAAAACGGACTGATTTTCAACCAAACAGTTGAATTTTGAACCAAAAAGATTAATTTCCTACCAAAATGACGATTTTTTAACAAAATACTTTGATTTTCAAAAAAATAGTTATATTCTAAACCAAAGAGGTAAGTCTTTAAATAAAACGATTCTTTAGCAAAGCAGTTCAACTTTTACCAAATCAGTTGAATTTTTAATCAAAAAAAAAATTGTTAACCAAATAGTTACATTTTCAAATAAAAAGAGAGATTGAAATTAAACCTTCAGTAATAAAATTTAATATCTTAGTCTCTTTAGATAAAAAAGTAACTTCGTTGAGGGGCGAATTAAACATCTCGTATGGTTAATTCCATTATCTGAGATGGTAGACCTGATCATCGTGGAGGGACGATTTGAACATTTTAGATGGTCAATTTGATTATCTCATAGGGTCGACCTGATAATTGCAGAGGATTGATTTGAACATCTCGGGTGGTCGACCTGATCACCTCAGACAGTTGACAAGATCATTTTGGATGGTGAATTCGATCATCCCAGAAAGTGAGCGTGTTTTTCGTTGATGGGCGATTTGTTCATCTTAGATGGTCGATCTAATCATCTCAGACAGTTGACTAGATCATTTCGGATGGTCATTTTGATCATCTCAGAGGGTCGACCTGAACCTCGTTGTAAGTCGACAATATCATCTCGGATGGCCATTCGATCATCTCAAAGGGTCGACGTGATAATCATGAAGGGTCGATTTGGTTATATCGGAGCATAAGTACGAATATTTTAGAATGGAAAATACGATTAGCGCAGAGGTTTGATTATGAAATCTGAGACGATTTAAATAACTATCACTGATAGTCAAATGTACGTATTTTTTAATTAATGAAAAAAAATAAATTTTATTCTCTAAAACTGAACTAGTATGAAGTTTTGTTATAATAATAATTATTATTATTATCTTTAAGAAAAAAATTTTTATTTGTATAGTAAAATCGTAACGAATTTAAATAGTAAAATAACTCACGTAACTCTTCTAATGCGCAACCTTAAAATTGATAGAATATTTCAATAATTAATGAATGGGTTAAAATGCGTTCAGAATTGTAGGTTTATATACATGGTTTTATTTTTAGACTGGTTGATGATTAACTCGCTCTGATTGTCTAACGAAAATTGCTTGATACAGAAAAGTTTTTTTACTACCACATAGTTGAATTTTGTACAAAATTGCTGAAATTTGAATACAAAAAGACTTTTTTTATCAAAATTATGAACATTCGACGAAAAAAAAGAATGATTAAAAAAATTAGTTTAACTCTTAACCAAGGAGTGGAATTTATTGCATTATTATAATCAGTCTGAAAAGTTGTTTTATATCATTGGGGAACCCCCCCACCTACTTTAACCTACACCATGTTAGAAAAATTCAAAATCGCCACTCTAAAGAATATTCTGGATCCGCCCTTAATAATTACGCAATTATCAATAATTTGAATCATATTTTCTCCAGAGTGCCAGCTCTCTATGAGCTTTACGTATGCGTATGATGACCTTGGCCCTGCCATGTGTAGTATACAAGACGAATTTCCTTGTTCGAATCTCAAGTACTTACGTGAGAACAGAAAGATAAGATTTTATTTTTAAATTGATAAATACAATTCAAGTGCAAATTCAATTAATTAATGATAGGATCACCAGTGATTACTGAAATAATCATAATTTACTTTAAACTTGCATTAGCATCAAAAAGATCAGGATAGAAAGTCTCGAATGTCACAACTATTACTTAAGTAAAATGGGTGCTTACAGAATATGATCGTTCAATTCGCTAACAGAATTCTTGCCCAATTGTCTAGTCGTATTCGTCTAAAGTCAGGACAAAAATTCCTGACACCTGGCTTTAAAGGCTTATTACTCGACGAGAAAAAGTCGCAGAATTTTGAGTCATAGACAGAAACATGCTTCAACATTATAGATGTAAATTGATATCAGTTTGAGTTTCGTCAAAAGCGGTTTGTCTTTCCAGGACAGAAAAAGATATTCCAAGCTAAAATCAAGCTCGAACGAAGCTTCTCGATTCAGGATTTTCATGTCAAAATTGGAACTTTCAATAAAAATTAATAATGCCTGAAATAATAGCGTCTGAATAATCACGTTCTTAATGAGATTCGATACTGAAAAACTCGTCATGAAAAAATGCCCTTCTCGATATTTTCGAATTTAATTGTGACATAGATCCTTTCAGAAAAAAGGGTCACGCTGATCCACTCTGATGGCTTTCGGTAGCGGGCACAGCGTGACCCTTTTTTCTGGAAGGATCTGCGTCACAGTTAAATTTCACAATGCCGAGAAGCACGTTTTTCCATTGCGAGATTCCAGTGTTGAAACTCATTATGATCATGATTATTCAGACGCTTTTAATTTGAAGTAGTATATCTAGGCATCACTCCGAATCCTACTCGAAAACCCAAATCAGACAGACAGTTCAATTCTAAAATTTTAAAAATTTGTAGAACATTTGGTTAATTTATAATGAGTTAGTATAAATTACCGCTAATGTTCCCGGAAATTACCAGTCTTTGGGTTTCCGTGTCGGGTTTTCGGGCTGGGTTGCGAACCCGAAACCCGACTTGGTCGACCCGATCCGAAAAAATACCGACCGGACCCATCGGGTTTAGGTTTTTTAAAATATTGCAGGCCCCAACTTGTTACACGTAAGCCCTTTTGGAATTAATTAAAATAATTTATATTTATTATTCTCTTTTAAGAAAAATTAATTTGTACATATTTTTCCAAATGGTCCAATGTTTTACGAAATCGTTGCTAGAAGTGTAATTAAAGTGTGGAAATGGGTCCAGAAAACTAAGAAACGAAGTAGTAGTACAGAACTAGAAGAAACTATGAATAGGAAGGGTGAAATGGTATGGGATACGGATGGAGCAACATACGTTCTTAGGGACATTTATAAGAAATTGCGCATTACAACTGCGACATAGAAGACAATACTTCGGAAAACCTCATTAAAAGAATCTGTGCCATCGAAATTATGGCCGATTTGTTAGCAATAGCCGAATAGCGTTATGATGGGTGTCGGTGAGAAGAGGAAGAAGAAGTTGGAAGTTTGGTGAGAGTTCATAAAAGTGGAATGGGAGAAAGAGAGGGAGCGAGCAAACCTGGGGAGCAAGAGAGAAAGGGAGAAGCTATTGGAGGAGATGGCAAAGATGCATCTGAGCATCCAGGAGATCATCCTGAAGGTTGATGGAGAATTCGAGATTAGTGAAACCGACGAAAAAAGGAGAGCAGTCTGTAAGGGGAAGTGATACAGAGAAGGAAGATGCGAGCTGTCAGACAGCGGAGAACGAGAGCACATGGAAGAATCCTTCAAGGGCTTTGACGAAGCAAGAGTGGGTGGCGGAGAAGGAGTCCAGAGCGGCGAGAAGGTGAAACTTGAAGGTCTTGGGTTTCAGTGGAGACTATTGCGGGGTGCTGATGGTAGTTGAGAGCCTAGCGGCACGCACACAGAGAGTGGCGAAAATAGAGCAGTCTTGGAAGATTGACGGAGGATTGATGCTCAAGCTGAAATCGATGGAGATCAAAACGGAGTTGCTGGAGGCAAGGGTTAAGCTCAAGAACTCAGGCTTACGGATTGAGGAGGATTGAACGAAGAGAAAGGAGTTGGTGGAAGATTGGCTTCGAAGAGAGAAGGAAAGGTTGGAACGGGCATATTTCGAGGTGAGAATCAAGTATATGAAAGCGAAAGTAGGGGAGACAATCTGGAGGTGGAAGGAGCAGGAAGGCAGAATGGAGGTGAATCGGCTGGAGGAGAAAGAAAAGGACCAATATGAAAAGAAGAGATCGAAGAAGCGGGGAGTGGTGAAAATGTTGAAGTAAAAATCAGAGCAAGGTGGTTGATATTTTGTGAGAGGGTATGTCTTGAAAAGGAATGATTGCAGCGTGGGTTAGGATGCGATGCACATCAGAGAATAAAAAGCTGTAAGGAAGGAAAATGTATTTTGACAGATTAGGAGGAGGGAGAACTTGTTACTGCTAGTTGAGTGAGGTAAAGCGAAAAGAGCGAGGAAAGGGAAAGGAGGTAAGAGGCAAGAAGCTGAGTTTTGTAACTTGTCATTTGACAATCTGACAAATCATGTAAAGGAAGAGTTTCAAACTGTAGTAAAAGGAAATAGGTTGAAGTAGTTTATGCTTCCGTTTCCGCTTAGAATACAGAAGGAGGTTATTTTTTCGGGAATAGTACATAATTTTTACATAAGCATTGTTTCTTTTTCAATAAATCTATAAAGACCTTGTGGGACTTTGGTGGAAATTTTCGAAAAAGAATTCCCAATAGGATTCAGAACATTAGTTCATGAAATTGGATATTGATCCTCTGTCCAAAATTTTCAGATACAATCGGATGCGGATCTCATCAAATGTTTGAGGATTACAAAGCTTCCGAAATTTCGATCTCTATCGGAAGTATCCAGTGTAGACAAGGCCATCTGACATTCCTACAAAAGCACGGGTTTCTGTACCTCCAAAAAACCGAAGTTTATAAGAATCTCTCCGATCAAAAAATTCAAGTAGTGCATTTTTTGAAGTCCCATTCAGGAAATTTGCGGTAACGGATGTTGGAGCTATAATACAATGATGGGTAGGTTTTCTAGTCTCCCAGAGATTCGCAGCCAAAGCGCGTCCATTTGGCATTCGGATAAAAATGACGGTTTTTTCAAACTGTGGATATATAATCCAATTAGGAAATATATTATGTCCATAGTAATGGACAATTCCCTCGTACTCAGAGCCATCTGATACTTTTACGGTAACGCGGATATCTTGAGGAATATCAATTACAGGAGCATTACGTGGACGTGGTGTTGGAACATATTGAGTATTCTTCCCACGTCTACTGCGAACATCAGATCCTTCCGCACCTAATTTTCGAAGAAGAAAACCTAGTTTTATTTAATGTTTGTGTACCACAACGTGTATTAGATGTCACAAATTTGAAAATAGGTAAACTGTACAAATCTTAACCCCAGAACAACAACGTATGGGAGGAATCCCACCCAAGCTCTGATTCCCAGTACCCTCAAATCAAGCCTTTTTCTAACCTTTATAGGTCAGGAAGGACAGGAAAGGTTATTTATTTTGCGAAAAATGTGGTAAAAGTTTATGAGGTGAGCATAAAAAGGTGATTTCTCTGAATGCTGATGATCATTCAAAATAATTTGATTCAGAAACATAATACCTACTTTGTTCACAAACATTTTTTTTCCCACAAACGGAAAGTTTTTTATACCTATTTGATTTTGATTTTGAAGACTTTTTTCTCAGAAAAGTTTTGTATTTGATTTTGTTCGTTCGTGAAGAGATTCGTTGCTAGTACTATTTGTTACCAAGTACTATTTGTAATCAAAATTTGCATTGAAAAGCAATATTTTATTACTCTGAAATGGATTACCAACCATCTCTCCCCTTCAGAGTTTCAAATTCAGCACAAATAACAGGAAATATTAAGTTGGGTTGGATCCCACCCCACGTTGTTAAAGGTGTTCTGAAAGTTCACGTTCTTGTTCTTGAGTTAAGAAAATGCAATCATTTTTATAAATATAAATATAATACAATGTTACACTTACGTTTTAAGATGAAGAAAGCCACGAATGTTGGTAGCAAAAAACCCATGACGATCTTCATCTTTTTTATCTAGATAGAGAATGATGGAAAATTAAAAACTGATATTCGAAGAATTTTGTCAAATCGGAATGTAGCATCATTCATCGTTACCAAAAGTATTAGTTATGTAATTATAAGCATAAACAAGAAAAAAAAATAATTGTTTTTTTTGCATGAATTCTCTGATGATTGGCCTTATTCTTGCGTTCGAATTTTTCTGAAAACTGACATCTGAAGAATTTCTCAAGTACAGTTTTTTTTTTAAATTTGGACCAGAGGGACCCCGCACTTGTAGGATGTTATTATATTAAATTAAAAACATTTTAATTTAACCACAAAAGAAAAGACAAAAGAGGTGAATCTAAAAAAAAAGAATTTTCACAAAGTAGTTCGATTTTCAAGAAATAACTTGAATTAAAAAAAAATTAATTTTTAACGAAATATTTACATTTTTAATCAAAAAGATGAATTTTCCACCAAGAAGGTTAATTTTATACCAAAATAAAGAATTATGAAGCAAATTAATGCATTTCCTTATAATTTTAAATACTCACGATACGAATTGTAGATTGATAAAGAAAAGTCGTCAACTGCATCGCCTAAAAATACATTAATGCAAAGCAAGGATTTAAAAATTGAACCTCGAGCTATAAAATTTGATATATCAAGCTCTTTAGATAAAAACGCAGCTTCGCTGCTTATCTAAACTTTCTGAGTACAAATAATAAAAAATGAGATTAAATGCTTTGCAAAAATTCTTCGAATTTTCCCGAAAATTGATTTTTGAAGAATTTCTTAACTAAAGTTTTGGCTAAATCCC
>CAKNWW010346183.1:0-11705 GCA_932074435.1 Andricus kollari
AAATTATAGTTATTAGTTATAGTTATTTACTATCTTTCAGAATTGTTTAGAGTCGATTGCATTCGCGAGAGAATCCAATAAGGAATTTCTATGACCTTCCTTCTTGGAATCTAATAATTTTGTATGGACTTTTTTACAATTCGTATAAATCTACACAACATCAGGATTGAATTGTTGTTGCCCGCAATTCTTGAGTACTTGTTTCAGCTCATTTTTACTCTTTCTGCATTGTGCATCAAACCATGGCTTCGAACGACTCGTCATTCAAACACGAAGTTACGGGTGTTTCGAAAATGTTCACCGAAAGTCATTTTAAAACTAATAGACTGTGTATTTATATTAAAATTATTCAAAACAACTTTTTCAACTATTTATCATCAAATACACGTCCATAGGACAAAACACGCCAAACACTCGTTCTCAATGATAATACAAATTTAGTAGATTTATTATAAAAGTTACTGAATTTCGCTTTCGGCAATCTAATTTCGTAAATTTCAGTAACCTCAGTAACTTAAATGCTTTGCAATTTCCTAAACATTTCAAACAGTCATATGCAGTGAAGCCAATGTTTGTATCAAAATCATCCACTTCTGTAAAAAATGTTTTTAAAGGTATAAAAATGGATTTATTTCAGTAAATGTAATAAAGCATTTATTGTCTTAATTTTTAAAAATGGGTAGCTAGATGTAATATCAGTCTTTATCAATAAGTAAATGAGTTTTACAGATGTCAGCGATTGTATTACTTTACATTCCTCTTTATTTATTTTATTCCATAATGGCGATTTGTCTGACAATTTATTTGCCAGACTAATGAAATATAAGTAGAATCTCGTACAATGGCACTATTTACTTTATTATGGAAACAGAATACTTATTAGTCACACTGCTGACTACAGTTTGTCCTATAATTCGAAAAGATGAGGATCGTGCGTACTCTGGTCTTATTCTTCACGGTTGTTCTTAATTATATTGGTAAATATAATAAAATAATATAACTATCATTATTTTTGAAACGTTTCTCGGCTTTCCGCAAATAAGAATTTGTCCGATTCAATCCGCATTCGATCCCAGTTGCTATTTTGTCCATCCTTTATCTGTGTTTGTCAAAACTGAGTACGAAATTAATCTGAATTTATTTTCCCGGGAAAACCCAGAATGTATGCGCTATAAAAGGGAACGGTCATAAGGGTATCTAAAGGGTATCTATCATAAAGGTATCATATGATATCTCAACGTACAAGTATGTCCCTTAAAGCAAACTAGGTCTCTATTTCTTCTTACAGAATTAAGTTCACAGGCTGGCGGTGATCCTAGTGGCAATTGGCCTGATACTCCCCGCCTGGGTATTTTCCGGCCCTCTTCTTCTCGTCACATACCTCAGTCTCCTGTCGAGCCCCAGTCGCCTCCACGTGTCAGATCCAGGTCTCCTCCTCTTATCAGGCCTCTGGAGACTTCTGTACGTGCTAGGTCCACGTCTTCTCGTGACAGCCCTTCTTTTAGCAGAACTCTTAATATCCAGGTACTTGGATATGGACTTGGACAACTTGGTCTTATTCGGCTTATTCCATATATCAATCCGCACAGGCGATTCGAATTTCGAAGATACACTTTTCATTCCGATTCACCAATTCGACTGCGAGTATCAAACAGTGTCTTCGCGCCAGTACCAATCCGAGAACAAATTGTGTTAACAACATCTAATGGTGATGTTTTTGCAATATTGGAAACCTGTGGTACTTTTAGGGGAATATATCAGAACAGGAAAACTTGGTGCCGAGCAAAAATTAACATAGTAAGTGGAGAGGTTTCAGGCTTAACCCGAAAAGAAATTGAGGAAGTTCCAGTAGGTTCTAATCGTAAATTAGATTGGTATTTTAGTGTAACAGTTGCAAACTACGATTCCCTTCAGCTAAACCAATAATTCAATTTAAAAACATTTAAAACTTTCAGTCCATTCCACATGATGCAAACTGATACCTCTAAGCTTTATTGGGTGGGAAACTCAAGCACTTTGACGATCTCAATTAAATGAAGTGTACTTTGGAAAATGCAAAAAAAAATCCATTGAGAAAATTCGAACATTTATTTATTTTACAGAAATTGTTTTAATTCTACTATAATTTTGGTGTGAAATAATGGCAAATTGAGTTGTAAAATATTAAATTGACATTACTATTAAGGGTGTGACTAGATTATAAGGTTTCCTAAACAAAATCTTTAGCTAGGAAAATTTCTTAATATCGTCATAACAACGTTATAAACAAGTACATCTTTTTCATTTTTTGTGGACATTCTATAGATGTATTTCAAATTCAATAAAAAGAAAAATTAAACATCGGTACCCAGATAACAATCGTGCGGGGCACTTGGCGAGAGGCACATGTGTGCGATACATATGCGTTGCACTTAGTGAGAGGCATGTACGTGCGAGGCTTATACGTCGCACTTCATGAAAGGCGGATTTAAAAAAAAATAATAATAACAATTATTAACGTTATAAGACTACAGTGTCAATAATTTATTTTTAATGTTTAAAAAATTTGTTTCCGATAGTTTGTTTTTTCACATTTGTTGACCCTCATAAAATTTGAAATAAATATCTTGTAAAACACGATAATAAATAAAAAGTGGCTTTAAATTTTGCCTCTTAAAATGCATTTATCATTTTTTATGCAAAAAAGCATTTTTCTTAAAACCCTACATAAATGAATTAAGAAAAGAAGTATTTCGAACTTAATTTTCGAAAAAAGTACATTTTGATGTGCGGGAAGACATTTTAAGTAGAACACCTGGAAACTGTTTAATAGCACTCGCTATCTCTTCGACAAAAAGTATCATTTTAGGCTATTCACGAAGGAGGATTGGGTTAGCGGCAAAGCACACCTGCCCACTGTGGGGACGGCTGGTTTACAGATGGCTCCAGAAACAAGGAAAAGGCAGGAGCTGGTTTACATCGTAGAAGGATTGGAATGGGCTTCACAATTCGGATGGGGTCCTACGCCACAGTCCCACTATCTGGGATTATGGCCATGCTCCAGTTTTGTATTTTCGTAAAGTTATGACAATATGTTCTCTTTAGCTTACCATGGGGCTCACGGAAGTCGGCGCGTTCCAAACGTGGGCTCTTACGCCCTTTTATGATTCCAAACTTTAGCGCTTATGACCTTTTGATGTGGGAAACTTTATTATTTATACCTTTTTAGGGTGGTAAGCGTTGGCACTTATGCCCTCTCGGAATTCAGCACTTTGGCGCTTATTCCATTACGATATGACAAACTTTGGCGCTTATCCCCTCATGATGTTCCAAAGTTTTGCACAGCGCTGCCTTCCTATTGCTTTTAATTTCGAATTGTCATTTCAACATTTCTAATTCATTTCAATTCAACTTTTTTTTGCTGAGAATTGAGAGGATGGCTTATTTGAGAAAGTCATAAATATGCATTTGTTTAGCGCGTGGAATTTATCAGGTACAACCAAGTGGTTAAATAGGTGATTAAATGTAAGGGCTGTAACTTTGCAGTTTTCAACTGTATGTTCTGTAAACGGTTCTTCTCCCTGCGTTGACACCATTTTTGGAAAAGGCTTGACAGGAAGCAATATAGACTCTTAAGAGTTAAGAATCTTCATGGTTAGGTATTCGCTTTTCTTTTTCGAGATCAAGTCAGAATTTTTATACAAACACGATCAGAACCCTAAGGTCAAGTCACAGTTGATTCAATTTAAATCATGGGAAAATGAGATTACTCTTAGTGACAACATTCTACATGTGCAAACGATAGGAAATGATGTATAAAAACAAGTTTTAGCTCAAACCAGGACCAACGACGAGGATGTAGTGGTTATATGGCCCCATTTAATTTTTCTTTTTTTAAACTTAGAATTTTAAAATATTTTTTTAGACTTTTCTTAATTCGTCAATATCTCTGTATAATTCCTAAGAATATTGCACTTAGATATTCAATCACTGCTTTGAGTAGTCTGAATGAATAAGATTCATAATTTAAGAAATTTTTTATATAACGATCCCAGAACTTCAAAAACTCGCGGTGAACTTTGCTCCGACCAAAGTCCTAGGCCATTGTTATTGTCGATATATTTCAAACTCTCTTCGACTTGTGCAAGAATGACATGAATTTTGAATGTGGTAGAAGCGTTGTCAATACTTTTAAAAGCATTATCCAATTCATGTATGTAAGTATCTAGTGAATGAGCACATCTAACAGAAGTAAAATAACAATCCACTACCTCGTTCATTGCTTTGAAAGCAGCCATGTAGGGTACAATCTTGAAGAATCCTACATCTTTGTGAATTTCTGGATCTTTAAGCTTATCTACTTCTTTTAGTAGTTTTCAACATGCATTCCCTTCAAACGAATCTCCATGGTAGTTTTTTGAAATAAGTTTTAATTTCTTCGGCCTAAGGAAAACCTTTTCTTGACCTAAGAGAAGGACTAAACCTCTCCAAAATAAATGGTTCATGAACCTCTGTAAAACACGGAATTCAGGGATGGTGCATTTCTCTGAAACCTGAGTGTTGTCACCTTCAGTGAAAAGAGGAAGATTGATTGTACTATGGCAGTCTTTACTATATTTTTTGTTTCTTCCTGTGAGACAAAATTGATCGTAATCGTTTTTCAGATCACCATATGTTTCCAATTTCATGTGATTATCCATTCGTGAGGTACCCGATGTACTTGCGCGGGCATCACTGAACTGATTCTCATCATTTTTGTTGCTTCTCATATCACTTAGTGAAATAAAAAAGTATGGGCAAGAAAACTTTGCTGTTGCAGTTTGTTGGCCATTGCTTTAAGGAAAAGCTTGAAATCCGCACCAAATTTAAACGGAATATTATTGGTATTCGTTAGTTTGAATAACAGTTTGACGTTTTCCTAAGTCTCCTTTATTTGAGGAACTGTGCATAGTAATATTAATCTATGTACACTAGATAGCTTACCTCTTTTGCTCATACTGCCCCTCAGAATAGAGCTTCCTTCTTCCAGAAAAATCATCCATATTTTCCAAACTTGAATCATTAGAATCAACATTATCATCAGTGTGGTCTATGGAATTGTCGGAAGCAGGTGAACATTTTTTGGGAACTATGGTCAAACTTATCGTGAAAAAATCACAATTAGGACATTTGATATTTTCTTTCTACGTCTGCCTTTCAAGTATGATTGTATCCAACGTACAGTGTCCTTGAATTTTTACAATGTTTTTATTTTTAAATCAGATTTTTTTCATTTGATCCCCTTTCCTGATTTTGTTTCTCTTATTCTAGGTCAACTTCTTCGTGATAATTTTCCTTTTGCCGCTTAAACCTATGTACACGCTTATGGAAGAGCACATGCATTTCATTTATCCACACATTTTTCTCTTGCAATCCAAACTTTTATCATTGAGTGGATTGCAGAAGCAAACCTAGTATCGTTTTTTTGCTGAAAGAAAAGAACGTGGGTATTATCCGAAAATAATTTTAGTCATTCGAAAAATTATTTTCTTGCGTCATTGCCTCCCTCATTCGGCAAGTTGGCTCGTTGCTAGACCTCGGAGGCTTGGAATGCTGCGTAACCATTCCGATAATAAACTCTCAGATTACGACCGAGCAAAGAAGCCTTTGCAACTCATATTGAGTTTTGATTCAATGTGGCTTGAAATAATATTTCTAGCCGTATTAATTATTCAAATCAAAATTTGGAAATTCGCTCCTAACAGTACGAACTCGCTGAGATTATCATCAAATTCTTTTGTGCCTCCAGTACAAAAAAAACTGAAACTTATAATGTGCGATAGCGTGCTATTAATTTTTTATTTAAACCCACCATTTAATTTGTTAATTTTATTGGAAAATTTAAATTCTCAGTAGAGCCTTCCAGCTTGATTAGAAGCTGAGTTAGTATCCTTCGCTTTTATTTACTGCCGACACTAAAGTTATAAATATTTCAAAATTTTTCGAAAATGTATTCATAAATAAAAGTTCAAGGTAATTACTCGATTTTTTGCTAAAGAATTTATGTATTTTTCCATGAAATACAAAAGACGAAAGTTGACCAAGTTAAAAAAGGTGCTTTTAACCACGTTTTTTCACCTTGACTGCATCGAAATTTATGGACGCATCGCGATCAAATGATATTGTGCTTATGCATAATAAAATGAGGATTGACACGATGTTTTTTCTTTTTTTAAACGATTATTTTTATTGAGTTATGTAATGATTTGTAGAGGGGCCAGGATTTTTGAAACAGATAGTAGGCTAAAGTCCTGAACAGGGAGTCAGGCAGGTCAAAGGAAAAATCTTGCGCTGTATTCCCGGATTAAGTTTTCCAGGCTGTAGCCAGGAAACTACGTTATAGGGCTAGGAGACAGTCTTACAGCCGATAAAGTTCTTGGTTCAATGCAAAACTGGTACTTTTACGATACAAGCGCATTTAATATAAATAGATATGAAGATCATTTTTTAAACGTTGTCGGGTTATTCTATTATCAATTTAAACGATCTATAGCGAACGCATTAAAACCTGCGATGCGATTTCTTTAGTATTTATATATTTAAACATTCATTGTAGAGTTGGGAGAATGTTCAAATATAAAAGAAGAATGATCCGGTAATAAAAATTAAATTAATTGTTGCCGTTGGTGTACGAATATTGGAGTTTGATGTGATTTATAACCGAAAATAGTAATTAGGAGTAATAATAAATTTATATGATAAAATATACATCTTTTCTGTAATTTATATTGGGGTTTCGAAACTTTAGATGGGCCATTATAGCAGAAACTACATAAATATCCCGTTAAAACCGGCATTCGCTAAAACGTACAAGATCATATAAATTCTGAAGTCAGTTTTAACGAGCATAGTAAATCTCTTTTTCTTTCTTGAAACTGACTAATGAAATATAAATACAATCTCGTACGATAATAAACTCTAAAGATAATGTTAAAATGCCAAGCTTAAGGTAATATTTTCTGTAATAAATAACCAGAATATTTATTAATTACACTATTAACTACGCAGTTTGTCCTGTAATTAGAAAGGATGAAGATCGCGTATATCCTGATCTTATTGTTCGCGGTTATTCTTAATTCAGTTGGTAAATATAATAATTATTATGATACTATAATTGTGCACGTCTACACTGTGAGAAATTTCTGTAAGAATTTTCAGAAACGCTTGACTAAAGGTTTAGGGCTCTTTCACACGATAATATATAATAATAATATAAATATAATATAATTTAATATAAAAATAATATATAATTTTTCATTTTGAAAAATCAGGCTTCCGTGAATATTTGTGAAGATTTCTGAAAATTTTAAAAATAATATGAGTTGCACAAAAAAAATTGAAGTCTGTTTAAAAGATATCCAGGGTTAGAGGAGTTTTAGAAGAAATTTATGTTACAAATTTGTTTATATCAAAAATATTTTTAATCGCATTAATATTCGCAATTGGGTTTCGATTATCCGAGGACCCGCTCCGAAAAATGCACCTGGAAGACGTTCAGACGGCCCTGCTTCGTTTAAACACATCTGTTTTGGCAATTTGGCTTGCATTTGGAATTACTATGGTATTTTCATAGAAAGGGTACTTTTTTTGCTACCACTTGTCCTGCTGTGTTGGTCAAACGCCCACACTGATTAAAATCAGAAATATTCAAAATGATATCGCTTTCGTAAGAATGGTTATATCATTAATTTAATTATTGCACTGGAATCGCATGACAAAACTGCACATTCGGAGCCATTAAACGGATTCCTATCTTCATTCGTTCGCAAGATACATTTATTGTAAATAAATCACCGTAAAAAGTATACTATTGCATATTTTAACATTTTGAAAAATGCATTGCATTCAGAAATGTTTAAAGAATATCTGTGCAATTTTTCAGATGTTTCCTAACGTCGCCCTCCTTCTGAGAACAGGTCAAAGTGGACCCTTGGAAAAGTAGATTTTCAGATGCTTTTATTAGATATTTCAGAGATTTTTTTGTGCGAGTTGCAATCAAAAAAAGTGAGGAGCCTCGACTGTTGGACCCAACTTGCTTCGATAGAAATAGTGAATTCCCTCAAGGATTCAAATAGCAGATTCAATTGCATTTTTCTCTGATGTTCTACAACTTCAACATAGATTTTCAAGCTCAAAATTTCTTTTTTACACTTTCTGTATATTTTTTTTACATTCACTAAGGATTTATATCCAATTTAAAAAAATCATCCCTGTAGATCATTCCTAGGAGCACCAAAATGGGCTCCACTGGTCGGAACACAGCTTTACGATGCGCGGCACCGACGTTGTAAGACCCATCAACGTTTCCAGAGGAGTAGCCCTGACTAGGACCTCCTCTGCCCCTGCGTCTGAACTAAATAATGGTGAGGTCCCGGGGGCAGAGCTTAGGAACCAAAATCGCATCCATAACTTATTTATGAAACCAGACCATCCTAAGCCACTAATCATGGAAATACCCACCTCAACCATTGATAGGCTGATTTGGAGTATCTCTGGACGCTTCTGGTTCCCTTATGGAGCCCAGATAGGTCGCCCGAAAGATGACCCTACTTACCCCTAGATAGGGTCAGTAATCCAGAGTCGTGAGGGCCCTGATTGAAATTTCGGGGAGACAGATAGAATCCAGCCCGTTTAATTCTTTCTGGCTCCCTGCCTCTTAGAATATACCTTTCAAGAATCGGTTTGTAGAGTCGTATTCTAGAAGCACAGGCACCCCAGAATGGCCGACTATGTGATTCGACCTGGTAACCCAAAGTCTCAGTTAAGACACCTCCATCCTGACTTCGCCTTCGACGCGTCCGCCTCGATCAAGGAGGTCACGTCAGGGTGTTCAAGGATTTGTTAACTCTGGTGCCATTCAGCACACGACACGGCTATCACATTATGGCGTGGGAGCATAAGAACACGCGCCTTCGATATTCCAGGAGGCTCTGCTGTTACTCCCTGGAAGCTACAAGATCACGTGGTCTCTAGGGAGAGGAAATGATCAAATAAATCATAGTTACATTTAAACACAGTTTATACATTAATTTAACGTAATTTAACGGCTTTCAACATTGTAAGATAGATTGCATTTTTTCGGATTCGTTACACAACACTCTCTCGAGTTTTCCGAATTATTTATTTTATTTGCCTCCAAAAATTCCGCCGTGTGTGTGTATTTAAGCGCATTATTTTCTGTGAAAAATAATTTTAAATTAAACAATATTGTCATAAGGGTTTCATTGTATCCCAACATACAAGTATGTCCTTTACAGCTAATTAAGCCTCTATTTCTTCTTGCAGAATTAAGTTTACAGTCCGACCATAATGCTGATGACGAATCGACTGGTACTTCCCACCAGGACCTGGTTGTTCGCCCTTCTTCTGCTTCTTCTGATCGTCGCATACCTCAGTTTCCTGCCGAGCCCGAGCCTCCTGGACGTGCCAGGTCCAGATCTCCTTCTTTCAGGCCTCGTTTTTCCAGGACTCATTATTATCAGGTACTTGGATATGGATTGGGACAACTTGGACTTATTCGGCTTATTCCAAAAAGCAATCCGCACCAGCGATTCGAATTTCGAAGATACACTTTTTATCCCGATTCGAAACTTCGAGTGCGAGGAGAACATAATGTCTATAAGTTAATGCCAATCCGAGAACAAATTGTGTTGACAACGTCTAATGGTGACGTTTTTGCAATATTGGAAACTACTGGTGCTCTTAAAGGAATATATCATTCTAAAAGAAGATGGTACCGTGCGAAAATTAACATAGCAAGCGGCGACGTTTCGCACTTGACCCAACAAGAAATTGAGGAAGTTCCAGTAGGCCCGTACCGATCAATCGACATGAGTTTTGTAGAAGTAGTTGCAAACTACGATTCTCTACAGCTAAACCAATAATTCAATTTAAGAAATGTAAATATCTAAAAAATTGAAACTTCTCAGTTGAATTGAAAATACTTTGAAAATTGCGAAAAAATTGTATTCATGTATATGAAATCAGATTTTATGAAGATAGATTTAGTACGAAAATGTCACATCTGACTTACGGAACCACCAATTATTGTACAAAACAAAATAACGTTTTTATCTTTTAAACTTTTTTTGGAATTCTGTTCAATATGCAAGTATCATTTTTCTCTTGTGTAATGCACTATGGAATACTAAGCCATTGCTCAAATATTTCAAACTCAACCTTCAAAAACGTAGAGATTTCAAAATTTAGAACGGTTTACATGTCGAAGACCTTTTTTATTTGTAAAAAGAATTGTAGTAATAAATAAACTTGAAAATTGTCATTGTTTTATGTTTTTAAATCATGGAATTGCCCATTTTAACCGATAATAAAAATGTCAGGTATTTCACTGTTTTTTCCCGGCTCGCAAGAATTTTTCACGTACATTGAAGTTGAGAAATTGGAACCCTTAATTCTAAAATTAATTCGTTTGAGGTAATCAAAACTGAATTTCAAATTAAAGTACTCAAAGTTGAACACTTTTGAATTTAAAACTTTTGAAATTGATGCTTAGCCAAGTTTTAATTCAAAGTTTATTTATTCAAATGGTCAATAATTTAAACTTATAAACTGCAAGCTATTAATAATTTTTAATTCAACAATTTCAAACTAAATGCGGTTAAACTACAAAAGTTCAAACTCTTACGAATTTCACAGTTCAAAAATTTCTTGTTGAGAAATATAAATCCTCGTCATAATTTTTAGTGCCCTTGAATTAAGAATAAATTTTGTTTTAGTAAAACACTTTTTGAATTAGAAGTTTAATTATTTTTATATAAACTGGTTCTGAATTCATCATTCAGTTCCAAATTGTTTAGTCTTTAAAAGAAAAATATTTTAATAGGATTTAAAAAGGAATAAAAGTGTTTAACATGAATCTATTAATTTTTAACTGAAAATTAAGTCTTTATATCGACAAACGAGTTTTTATTATTTTAAATTTTTATTATATTCAATCAGTCTGATTCAAAAAATCAGTAATCTACATAACCAGATGTGGCAAATGACTATTTTACCACATTTCAGTGGCAAATCATACAATCATTGGCCTATTCTAATTACTATGTCATCTTTATCAACTATTTCGTTTTTTGACATTATTGTTAATTTCTTGAAATATAAATTATCTACAACTTTTAAAGCTCAAAGGCCAGGAACTTTACCTGAAAACCGTTTGCATGCCACCCAAGCTGGATGCATATCCCCCTCCTTTCCGCGCTGTCATGGATTCCTGCTCCTGACCCTCCCACTCCTTTGGAGCCGTCTGTGTACCAGATTTCCCCTTGAAGGATGTGTCGCCCATTTAGTCCCACGGGAAGCTAGGGAAATAAGAAAGACCCTCTGCAGAGCCTCGCATGCAGGAGGTGGGTCTACATATTATGGGACTCGACTGTAAAGGGCGCGCCGTTGTCTTCAAGGATTTGTTAACCCTGGTGACATTTAGCCCTGGGCAGGGCGATCACATCATCGCTTTGGAGCATAAGAACACACGTCCTCGATATTCCAGGAGGCTTTGCAATTACCCCCTGGAAGGATTGCTCCTTAGTTTAGGTGCCACAGACTAGAGTCCGTAAGTTGCCCAAAGCAGCTACACCTCGCGATGCAACGCCTCTGGTTCACCTATTGCAAAACTAGTGTCCGATGAGACCCTCAAGCTCTCCCACCTCTACAAAAGTGAGCGTTAGATA